>JAEIIF010055112.1:0-11814 GCA_018874455.1 Drosophila trapezifrons
CTACGAAAATAATCCGAACCAAAAAACACATAGTTGTCTCTTTCAAGGTTCTAATGAAGCATCTAATTAATGAAAAGTTGTGCCCTGTGTCATGATACCATAAGTAAATATAAAAATATCCACTATCTCTTCAGTCAATCTATAAAAAATGATTTAAAATCAGTTAAATCTTCAAAATTCAGCTTTCTGATAATGCTTCTTCTTCTATTAAATATTCCCACGTCAAACCCTAATTTATAGATCTAAAATTTCCAAAAAATGAGCAATAAATCAGCCAAAATCCTGCCACAAATCACGTACCTATGACATGACTCTCCATATTTGTGATGCGTGGCTTCGATGCGGGTTGCGGTATAATCGTGATCTCATCGTTGATCTTTAGCGGCTTCAGCAGCGAATCATTGGCCGCTCCCAGCGAACTGCGCGACGACATTCCTCCTGCCCCAGATCCCGAACCGCTCGACGATTGCGCACTGTTCTTCTTGCTGTCCATCGCCTTCCTGGCCACCGTACTATGGGCCGTATACACGTGCGTTTCGAATTGTTTGTACATGCCAAAGGTGGCCGTGCAGACGGTGCACTTGTAGGAGAGGTGAGCGGGTTTCAGGGTCATGTGGTGATCGCGCGAAACGTGATTTAGCAGCTTCCATTGGTACATCTGCAGATGGCAAGAGGAAAAGGGTATTAGATATAACTTTTCGAGGCTGTCAAGGGGCTGCTTGTCGACACTTACCCTTCCACAAACTGGACACCGGCCGGCATCCTTGCCCTTGTTAGCTGCCTCCTGCATGGAGCTTGTGACCAAGCCATGTGAACCTAACAAGTGACGCTCCAAGCCCTGATCCGTAAAGAACCGGAATTGACACTTTTGACAGTTCAATGGCGGCCTGTTGTAGATCATCTTGGGATGTATCTGTGCATGCAATGTAAGAGATCTGTGATTAGCAAAGGGAATATCGGGGGAAATGGAAACTCAGCTGTACCTTCACTTTGTGCATCCATTGCATGTGATTGCGCAGCTGCTCCAGGTCCTTGATGTAGCCATCGCAGATCTCGCAGATGACAAACTGCGCCTTGTTGTTGCCGCTGGGACTCTGGCCGGGCTTCATTCCTGCCGCTGCCGGCGGCACCTTGCTGGAAGACGCTCCACCCGCTCCCGCTCCACCGGCTCCCACCGAGCTCTGTCGAGGTAATGGCGTTATCGAGATGCTGGGCTGACCCGCCATCGGTTTTTTCGATGCCTGCTGGGGGAAACGGATGAGGGATTAAGACCATGGATAAGTGAAGTAGTTACTACGACTCCGCTTACCTGGACAAGTTGTCCGGCTGCCAGCTGATAGCTGTTGGGCAGCGACAGGCCCGAGTTGATTGAATTGCCGCCACCGCGCACTGGCGCCGGATTCCGCACCATGTTCTGCTTGGGCGGCTGGGGTGCTCGCTGCCGCATCTTGGCCGCGTTTTGGGCAGCCAGAGCTGCTGCCTGCAGATTCCTCGCCTGTGCCGCCGCCTGCTGTTGCTGGATATTGGCCAGAGCGGCCTTTTGCGCCGCCGCCTGTGCAGCCATGGCCTGAAAAGCGAATGAGGATCAGGATTAGAGATCTATAGGGGATTTAATTAACTCCAAAACTCTTACCTGATAGGCGGTAGCGGTGCCGACGAGACCGTGACGCGGCTTGATGCGCGGTATCTTGGCCGGTGCCTCCCAATCGTTGGGCGGCGCCAAATTCAATTCCGGCCGGAACTTCTTGGCGCAAACCGGCTGATGGCGGGCCAGCTTCGCCTTGCCATTGTCCTCGAAGCCGCAGTTGGGACATTGATGGTAGGGCAGTGGCTTTATCAGGCGCGCCTTGATGTTGTGCACCGCCTCCATGTGGTAGACGATTTCCGTGGCGTTTCGGATCTCGAAGGTGCAGAAATTGCACTTGTAGAGCACACCGTTCATGTGCGGTGTCTCGTAATGATTGGCCATCGCCATGGCCGACTCCGACTTGAAGTTGCAGAACTCGCAGCGCTTCATTCGGAACTTGAAGGGTGCGTTTTTCGTCTTGGAAGCCTGGAGATTTCCAGACAGCGCATTAATGGCCATCTCGAACTCCTTGGACCCGACCTGAGCCTTGCGCATCTTGCGCTTTTGTAACCGCAACAGATCCGCCTGCACATACTCCTGGACGAGACCCACGCCGATATCCATAAAGAACTTGCCCAACGGACTCTCAAAGTAGTTTTCCTGTCCGGGTTTACTGGCCGTCGTGGTGCTAGTCACTCCCCCGGTGGCCGCCAGAGCGGCGGCTGGCTTAATGGCTCCCTTGAGCGCTGTCAGATCGTCGTTGGCCTCCTTTATCAGCACCTTGGTGCGTACCCCCGACTCGGAATCGTCGTCATCGTCATCGTCGTCATCATCATCCGACTGCTCTGACCACGACTCGTCATCGCCGCGCTTCTTTTTCTTCTTGCCGCCGCTGCCTGCCTCGCCGCCGCCCTGCTCCGCCGGCTTGTCCTCCTTGTTTTGCTCGGTCATCATGTCGAACTCATCGCCCTTGACCGCCTCGGCCAGATCCTCCGCGGAGAGCGCATACTTCGTCTCAATGGCCTTGACCACCTCGCAGATGTTCTCGTGCGGGGGCTTCTCGTAGATGTAGGGCACAATGAAGGAGGGCGCCTCCAGGACGAACATGTCGTCAGTGAGACCGGGCAGTAGGTTGGCATTGTTCGTCATGCTGGGCAGTCCCGTCAGCGATAACGTTGGCGGATTCAGCTGCTGCACAGGACTGGAGTTCATGGTAGACATGGGAACCAGCTTGGGCGGCACAATCCCTAGGTTGGTGGCAGCTCCCGTCACGGCATTCGTAATGGTCACCGGGTAGACGGAGTCCCGCGGACCTCCACCCGCTGCAGATACCGCCGTACTGCCATCGTGCGGCATTAGCGAGCGGGCATCCTTGATGGTCAGCTGGCCGAGGCCCGAGGGTGTCGAGCTGCGCTGCCTCTTGTGGCTGGGCTGCAGCTGCAGCTCATCCAGTTCGCTCTTGCGCTTGCCGCTGCTGGGCGAAATACTTGGCGGTGTGTCGTCCTCGATCACGACGCAGTCATCGTCGTCGTCATCGTCATCGGGAGGCGGGGGCGTGGCCTTGACGACTGCTGCCGCTGCCGCAGCTGCCACTGCTGCTGCCACCACGGGCGATAGCTTCTTTGCAGGCACCGGAAGTTGTGGCGGCGGAGCAGATGTCTCGGGTTCGGAATCGGAGGCAATGAATACAGCATCGTCGGAGGACTCATTGCCGCTGTTGTTGTGGTTAATGATGGCCGGAAGCTTGGCCGCATTCTCTATGGGCTTGGCCGGCACCTTGCGGGCCGTGAGATCCTCCATTTCCTCGTCGCTATCCTCGTCGTCCAGGTTAACCACACCGCTTACTTCCGACGCACTGGCCTGGCCGTTCTCCTTCTGCTTGACGAAGCCATTGGCCTTTTTCGCCGACAGATCTAGCTCCTCTTCTTCGTCGTCTAGCAGGGCGTCCTCTTCGCTCTCGCCCTCCTCCAGATTCGTCTTCTTGCTTAGCAGTTCCACCTCCTCAACAGTGGCCGCAGCAGCTCCCAGCGGATCCTCGGCCTCACAACTATTCTCTGCCGTGCTGCCTATTTTCTCGGCCTCATCATCATCCTCGGCATCGGCGTCGGGCTCATGATCCCCATTCGTGGTGACCTCTTCCTCCTCCGCCTCATCATCCAACTCATCGTCGTTGAGCTTTGGCTCTTTGGAGCTGATGCTGGTTATCTGTGAGTCCTCACCATCCAAGTCCTCATCGTCGTCATCGTCCTCTGTTAGCTCCTCGGGCGCCGGAGCCTTGGGCAAGGCCTCTGTAACGTCTGTAACGTCGTCACCTTTGGCGGCATCGGCGGCGGGGATATCGATCTTTTTGTCCAGCTCTTCCAGCTTCTCCTTGTTGCCATCCAGCTGCTGTTTAGCAGCATTCAGCTTCTCAGGCAGCTCCTTCTCCTCCACCTCCACCTCCTTTTCAGCTGGCTGGGGGGAATCTGATTGGCGCTCTGGCTCTGGCTCTGGCTGGGGCGAGTTTGATGCGCTGGCAAGCTTCGTTGTGGGCTCGGCCACGCCCTCCGGCAAAGCGACATCGACTTCAGTCATTTGCAATCCGTGTCCGTCGTTCTGCGTACCGTGGAATGTGTCCAATTCGGTGTATCTTCCAGTTGCTTGTGTTTCTGCAAGAGAAATATCGGGTAGACAGAGTTAGTAGAGTTACTAAAGGGATCTTGGCGAGAAATTGGACAAATTGAAAACGGGGGCTTCTTTTTAGACCAACCGGAAAAATTGGCACGTTAAAGAAAACTAAAGTAGCAAAGAGCAACGAATGAGCAGCACAAAGCGCAGTGGGCAAAGAGTGAAAATATAAAAAAAAAAAAAAAGAGCTAAGACTGCAGAATGGAACGGGGGAGGGAGGGGAGAAGCGGGGAAGGCTAAATGCGAGGCAAAGCCAAAGGCGAAAATAAAAATTAAACAATCACCCAAAAAAAAAAAAAAAAGTGCAAAAATCTAGGTGAATTAAAAACCATTCTTCTTTCTTCAAAAAATATTACAACAAAATATAAAATAAAAGGCGGTAGGAAGAGGGAGAAGCGAGAAGGGGAAGAAACCAGAGAAGAGGAAGAACCCGGAGAAGAGGAAGAAACCAGAGAAGAGGAAGAGGAAGAGCGGTAAGCGACGATGGAGAAGAGGAAGCAGCGGAGACAGAGGGAAAAAAGTAAAAGATAGCTAGCGGAGAGCGGGGGGCGCCGAGGGGAGTTCAAAGAATGGATTGATACAAAATGGCTGCCATATTGGATTAAAACTAAAATACAATTTAATATGTAATGAATGTACATATGTATGTAAATATGTAAATAAGACACTACACTGGCAGAAAAAATCATAGGCATGGAATGGCATTAGGGAGTTACAATGTATTTGCATACATATGTATGTAATACATACTTTGGCATAAACAAACATAGCCACATACATATATACAACAAAGTATGTTTTTTTGTATGTAAATATGTATGAACGTCTGTATGTACAAACGAACAGTTACCGAACAAAACGATTGACATACATACAGACACACATACATATTTACCAAAGCAAAGGCGCACACACACACACCAAAACACACCGCTTGCATATACAAACATACATATATACAATCTATATATACAACGCGGTTGGCAGGGAGAGGGTGGTCGGGGGGCGGGTAGGTATGGGACGGATGACGACGACGTTTGGCTTTAGCTTTTAGTTGTTGCTGTTGTTGTTGTTGCGGCATGGTGGAGTACTTTTTTTGTTGTTGCATTGTTTTTGGTACAGGAGCGTGTTTTTGCGCTAGTGTTTTGTCTGTGTGCGGCTCTTATGTTTGTGTGTGTGCGTTTTTCTGCTTCTATGTTGGCTTGGATCTCCTCATTATATATATATATTTAATAGGTTTTTATTGATATTATCCAAATACTTTTCGGAACTTTTGCGATTTTTGATTTTCGGCCTTCTGTTTTTGCCACCGCCACTTACATTTACATTTTCCCCCTCGTACACTCGGCAGGTTGTTGTTTTGCTCAGCTTCCCTTTTGCACTGTCCTTCGATCACAGTAAACAAAACGCGAAAACAACAAATCAAGGATCGTTTTTGCACAAAAATCAGAGAAAATTACAAATTTTTCGTGGGGTTGTTGGCTTGCGGGGAAAAAATAAGAGTGAAAAGAACGCCGAAAGAGACGAGCGAACGAACGGCGGACAAGGCAAAAACTGGAAATGTGTGAGGCGGAAAAAGCAAAAACAGAGTTGCAACGAACAGCCGGGCGCGCGCATGGTTGCACGGCCAACCTATCGGTCTATCGGACATCGATAGTCGCTGGCAATTACAGCCGCGGCGGCAGAATGTGCCATGAATTGCAAATTAATTAAAGACCTAAAATTAAAGATTCATGCTCAATTATATTTACAGCTGAAGCCGCTACTTGCCGGCTAGGCAGAGAGCGGCTGGGAGCGCGCTCTCTAAAATAGCGAATGGCCGTGTGAAGCGCATGGCGCGGGCATGAGTTGTGTTTGCGTCGGTGTGCATGCGCGCTTGTGTGTGTGCCCATGTGAATGGGAGACGGAATGGCGTGGAATGGGAGGGAAAACAACATTTGACAATTGTACGCGCGCCACGAAGGAAATGAACAAAACAAAACTGAAACGGCATTGCTTGTCGCCGGTTTACTTGATGGATTTATGCGATTTCGCATGTGCAGAAATTCAAACGAAAGCGCGCGCGAAAAGGCGGTTAATGAAATGTGTGTGGGGCAAATATAATTGCAGCTCCAATATTCTAGCCCCCCCCCAACCCGCACACGCACACACACACACACACACATACTAGAGCGTCTTAAACTGTATACTTTTGCTGATGCTTCTTCTTCCTACAACTTATTTCAGATTACGCTGCCTCCCTTTCGCACCCATGGCCAAAGGCATATACAATCGTACATACCTACCTATATGTATACATACAACTAAATATGTATGTAGCGTATGTACGGCTGTATGTGTGTTGGTGTATGTGTGCGATTTGGTCTATATGCAATACAAAATTTGAAAGTAACCCGCTTCTGGCGCATTTTCATTTTCCATCCACATCCACATCTACATTAATCTCATCTCACCCCCGTGATCATCAACTGGCTAAGTGCGATGCATAGGTTATGGGTTAAGGTTTTCCGTTACACCCGACCGAAACCCACCGTTAAAGACGCCAAACTATCGCCCCACTTTTATGTTATACATACACGTGACCTTTTCTGATACTTGAAGTAATTTAACTAAATTCATGTTATATTACAACAAAATAATTAATATTCTATTATTATTAGATTTCCCAAAAAAATGTAATTACATTTAAAAAAGCTAATATTTAATAAAGAAAAAAAAAAAAGGAAGAAATTTTAGTTGAAATTGATCTTTTATTAGCTTGTAAAGTTTTTTTTAGTTACTTCTAGATTTCGAAATATCTTTTTGAAAATATCGGAACTTTAATATTATTAATTTTTGAACCATTTTTGAAAAGGAATTTTGTCTTTTTGGGATTCTTTCTATTTATCTTAAATTTGGGCCACATTTAAAGAAATCGTTTAGTTTAGTTTCTACTATAGTCAAAATTTTTTGAATAATTAACTTTCAAATATCCCTTATCATCAATAAGTGGTTGTTACTATAAAGATTATTATTATCGAGTATATTAAAGTATTTGAACTTTATGATCCTTGATAATTTAAGATCAATTTAAATTAAAATTTTAAAGTTTTTGCATACTTAAATTTTAATTCATTTGGTTTAAAAGATAATGTTAAAGTTTGTGGGTATTGCAATGATTATAAATTAAACTCTTGAACCACAGAAAAAAGGTTTAACTACTTGAAGTTATTATAATATTCTAAGGCTTATAGTCGGAAATATGAATTAGATTTATATTGTAAAAAAAAACAAAGGATAGATGTTAACCCTTTTCCTACCTCTATACACTGATTTGCGTTGTTTTCGAGCACTATAACTTCTGACTGCCAATCCTTTCTTTTCTCGTTCCTCTTGGGTTAGAGAAGCCCGAAATTTGGCGGCTTTTATGCGGCGCTTTTCTCGAATAATGATTTTTTCATCTTCGGTCATTTGCTTTCTATGGTTTCGCGCTGCAATTGCGTTGCGTGTTCTTCGACCAATATCCGATTTTTTACGTCCCATTTTTATAAATATAGTTTCGAACAACAGAGTCTACGGAAGCCACTTTAAAAGTTTACTTATTTGCTTAGTTGAATTAGTTTGACAATCCTGGCAAGGCCTACTTTTGAAAATGATTCATGCCGAAATGACTTGCCTTGAAAGAACACAATACTGTTTATATACAAACGAAACCAGAGTCCAAACTGTGGCATCCTAATCTTTTCAAGACAGTGATGTAAGATCTACGGACCTTTATTTATTTTACTCTGTATAGGCCACGTCGTATGTAGCAACTCGCGACTTGGATATAACACATTCGCCAAATTAGTAGTTTGCGATGACTCACTAAATTAATGTTATAGACAAGTGAATGACTAACAATAAGAAAACAGGTGCAGGAAATCAAAGATTTGATCTTAAATATAATAAAATTATCCTCTTACCGCCTTTAATATATTATATTACTACAGCCTTTCTGATATTCAAGAAATGTAAGCTATACATCTTTTAAATGGAGGTAATTTACACCAGATAATTACTCAGTGCATCCTAATGCTTTGGATACGAAAGATAATATTATCTTACTTTTTAAGTTAATTTCTTAATTCCCTGCGATGATCTAAGATTTAATCTCTCAATGATTCATTTCATTTCAAATAACTTGCAAGGTTTCCCAGAATATTGTATTATCTTCTTCTGGCTTACTTAAACTTTTTTCAATGAAGAACTGATAAGAAGAAAAACCACCGAGTGTTTTGTTTTTTACCTTTCAACAGAAAGTGACATGATTGGGTTTAGTAGTTTATGATGATATCAAAACACTTGAAAGTAATAGTAATTTAAAGCATATAAAGTTTTCTTTATATGTAGTGCAAATCAATGCAAATTAACATAAAAACAATCTGTTTTAAAACATAAAGGCTAAGTCATTCTGACTTTGCTTCCGATACATAACCCACATGGCCCACATGGCCACATGATGTAGAAACCCTGAGTCTTGGCTAGCAAGACTTTACAATTTCTGGCTTAAGTATTCCTCACCTTAATCATTCGCCGAGGGTTGACTGGGAAAGTTGTAAGCTATAGCCGGATAACTGGCTCCAATCTCTAATCCTCTCCTGCCTCGTCCTCTTCGTCCTCGTTGAAGGAGAGCTTACTGGTAGTGGCGGCGGACTTGGACCTTTTGCTCTTGGATTTCTTTCCGGAATCCTCGGATTTACCACCGGACTTCTTGCTGGTTCCGGATTCAGATTTATCGTCCTCAATGTTGGGCTGCTTGACACGCTGCTTGAAGACAATCGGCTGAGTCAGATCCGCACGTTTCTCGGCGAGTTCTAAAAATATACGAGCACAAGGCTTGTTATTTTGTTTATTTTCTTAAATATTTTATTTAAAATCTAACAAATTGTTGAACTGTCAAAATATGTATTCCGAGAAAACATATTTAAAATTGGCGATAATACTATTTTTAAGTAAGTTTAGGAATCTTCTTAGTTTAATGCGAATCATTATTAATCTTCGTCTTAAAATCGTGTGATTTAAAATTACTTCCTAGCAAGTTTTCAAGGAAACCTATTTTCTATATTAAGGAATATGTATTCCAAATATGGCAAAAGTTGTGAAGTTTCATACATTCTTTCGAAAATCTATAGATCAAAATTGAAAACTGTAATAATAATGATAAAACCTAAAGGAAATCAACTGATGTAAGTATTAAAATCTTATAAACATCTATAACTTTTTCAAGACATTTTCAAAGTTAAAAAAAAAATTAAAATTACATTAATTTCTTGAATATTTAAAACGAGAAATAAAAGGACCTTGGCGTTTCCTATTCGCCAATTTCGATCGGAAAATGTATCTGAGTTTTGAGAAATTGCAGCATGACGAAGGGCAAGAAGGAAAAATCGGAAGATAGCACCGCCCACTTACACCTTCCTTAACCCCTAGCTCCCGCTTCTTCTTCTTCTTCTTATTTCGCCCACAAGATGTTTTTCTCGGCCCTGGCCAATCCATTGCCCCCGCTCTTCCTCCTGCTACCGCTCCACCTACTAATTCGCAACCCGCCCCCGCAGCGCTCTTCCTCCGCCGCCGCCACCGCCTCTCCTCCTGACCCCTTCTTCCTCCTCCGCCGACGCCACCACCACGTCGTCAAGCCACTTTGGCTCTTTCTCTTTGCCCGCCTGCTTCGTTCATCATTGTCTCTCCGCTTTGGCCGCCTCCTTCATCCGTTCGTTCTTGCACACGTTTTCACCCGATTTTCTGCGCTGCTCGAAGCGGGGGAGAGGCGACGGGCAGCGGGAAGCAGGGAAGACTAGAAAGAGGAAGCACGAGCAGCAGTGAAAGAGCGGCGAAGGGGAGACGGGGACAAAGCGAGCGGCGGCAGCTGCTGTTGTTAACTTCTTTGCCGGCTGCTTTATCGCTCTGCCCGCTTTGCCAACGATTTTCATCACATGCTATGCTTTGGCGGAGCAGCGGAGCCCCCAATGAAAATGTCAGTGTGTATGCCTCATCGTCGCCGTCTGTGTGTGAGCTGGCCTAGCTGTGTGTGTGTGTGTGTAAGGGGTGCTCCGCTGGGCAAAAAGAGGGATTCTTCAGGGCAGGAGTTTGGTCTGGATTTCCATGGCAACAGAGGGCCATCCCCGCCCTTGGGGACTTTGTAAATTGAAGTTCTTGGCAGAAAACATACCGAAAAGAGATAGTTTTTGGGTAAACAAAGGACAGAAAGATGATATTTCAACTTCCTTTATGGTTTTTCAAAAAGTTTTCACCTTTCTAAGAAAATTTCTTCTATTTTAAAGTCGGAAATCTTCCAAAAACACAGTTTGTAATCTCCTTTGATAAAGCAGTATCTATTTTAAGGGAAGAACAACTCCAAACACATATAAACTCCAAAAGTATCTACGTTTTGATAAAAACATTATCCCGGATTCAGATCTGGCCAATACAGTTTAAAATTAATTTAAAATCCGATCAAAACTCCCTACTTTTCCGCCTTTATTCAAAGGAAGCGGATCTCTCATTCTTCTTTCTGTAAAGATAACCAAAAATTTCCACCGAAAAAAATAACTCTAAAAACGCCTACACTTTATCCAAAAGACAGATAAAACACTCAATTTGTACACAAGCAAAAAAACACCTACACTTTATAATCCAAATTCCGGATCTTCGTACTATCGTTGTTGTATTCCGATTTCGATATTTGCTTAAATTTCCACCTTTTTTTTCAATTGCAAAAATGCACAAACACACGCGCGCTGCCACAAACACACGGAGTACATACAGACATATAGCTTCTAATATATATATATACGTATATAATATATATTTATATGTATGTAACCGAGGGCAGAAGAGGCGTGGAAGCGACCGCTCGATTCTGACTGAAAAGTTAAACTGAAAGACAAACTACACAACATCCTACCTACGCACACACGTGCACAGCTGTCCGGGTGTGTGTCTCTATGTGTGTGTGTAAGCGTGTAAGTATGTATTATATAGGTACGATATATATATGTTCATGTGTTTGCACCTTTGGCGGCCAACTGCTTCTCCAGCTGGGCTTCTTCGGCGGATAGATCTCCGGGCCTGAGGACCACCACCTGCGGCTGCTCGTCCTCGCGTTCCGGTCGCTGTTCGTCCTCGCCGGAATCGTAGTCCTCCCGATCCGGATCCGCTTCCAATCGCTGGCGCTGCGTAGATTACGATTGGAAATTTCCATCTGGAATTAGCATTACAAGTCCACGGATTCCGCGGGCCGAATAAGAACGCACCTTGGTCTCGACGGTTGGTCCTTCTTTGTAGCCAATTTCCGCCTTCAGCTTGGCCAGGAAGCTAGGTTCCTGCGGTTTTACGTAGGTTATGTTATTGGCGCGCTTGGACATAGCAAAAAAGGCGTCAAAATATTATAAACATGTTGATAATCGCGAAATTAGCGGAGGCTGCCGGCTGATCGGGTTTGAGTGTTGCCAGATAACAATTTTGCCTTCCCTCTAAAAAATCTCAAGCAATCGAGATTTCCCCCTAAAAAATCCAGTTTTCCCCCTAAATTCAAAAATAGCTATTTTCCAAGCAAAATT
>JAEIIF010055113.1:0-13204 GCA_018874455.1 Drosophila trapezifrons
CTCACGGAATTTCGTTCATCTCAGTACCCGACCGAACGAAATGTCAGAAATTTCTTCTTGTTGATTTCGTTCTTTTATTTTTATATGAAGTTTTCCGCTCACGAAATTTTTTCGTCGATGTTAGTACTAGGCTATAAGTTGTGGTAGGTATGGCACTTAAAATTCCCAAGTTCGAATTCAGCGACAACGTGTTGAGGTGGGATCAGTCAGCAAGGTTACTACTGATGAGGTTCCTTTGGCTAAGAAGTGAAGCATTACATACTTAAAAGCCTGTTGCTTCTCTTCAGACAAGAATGAGAGTTTTGGGCACTGCAGATTATCAGATATTTTGTTTCATAAAAAATGTATTTATTAATACTTTAATAAACTATATAAAAACTTAAATATTAATACACTCTATAAAAAAATACCATGAGCCTCCTATAACCATAATAACTAATGCCCAGCACTGGTCTCCATATGGTTATTAAGATTTTTTTCAGTCAAAAACGACAAGGGGCAATGGGAGCACTTGTGGGGTTTTTTCTTGTGCATATCCATGTGCATTATGAGGCTGGCCAAGTGCAAATACGATTTCGAGCACTGCGGGCAGCTGTACGGCAGCTCGCCCATGTGAGACCAGGAGTGGCGCTTCAGGTCGGTTTCAGTCTGGAAGGTCTTCGGACAGTGGGAGCACTTGCAGGGGCGATCCGCAGAATGGGTCCGGTTATGGCGCTTAAGATCTGATGTGGTCATAAAAGCCATTTCGCAGAGAGAACACTTATGCGGCCGTTCCTCCGTATGCAGTCGCGTGTGCCTCTTAAGATATGCATTGGTCTTAAAGGTCTTTTCGCACTCGGAACACTTGTAGGGTCGCTCCTCGGCGTGGGTACTGACGTGCTCGTTGAGGTGATCTTTCCGGGCGAAGCGCTTCGAGCAATGCGAGCATAGGTACGGTTTTTCCTCAGCCTGACTCAGTTTCAGTCTTTTCCTCTCGTGCGACCTGATGTGCCTCTTGATGTCTGATGGGAAAGCAAAGGACTTTGGGCAATCGGGACACTTAAACGGACGCTTCTTGTCGGTGGTACGATATTGGGAGATATCAATGTCGTCATCTCTGCGACTTTGTTCGAGTAAATCTTCATCAGATTCCTCGTTCAGCAGTTGGTCTGCTTCACTGTCTGCCTCTTGCTGGGATAACTCGTCCACAGTCGGCTCGTTCTTCACTTGGCCATGGATTTCCGTTCCCTCTGTCTCGTCCTCTAGTGTTTCAGCCTTCACCTGCACCAAATACGACCTCCTATCCTCAATTTCTGTTATTTTGTAGACTTCTCCTTCCGCGATGTGTTCTTCCTTCACTTGGCAGAGCATCTGGTGGCGATCCTCAGAGGTTTGTCCACTCCCAAGTGCTGTCTGCGCGCATTTCAAACAATGCTGGCATATATATTCCGGCTGTGAGTCTCCTCTTTCGACTGGACAGCCGGAGCACTCAGAGATCATGTCCGCAATGGAAACATCCAGCTCCTGCGTTGCATCAAATATGTGGACCATTGATCCCTCCTTATTTAGGCAAACGCGGCATACTTCCTCCATTTTCCTGAATCGCAGTAATTATATATTTATACAGCTGCCAAAGTACACAGAATATAGCATCTCACGGAAGTTCAGTCCAGTTTAATTTCAAGAAAACAATATTTCCCAGAAGGTTTGTTTACGTTTTTAATTCCATAGCATGTACACGAAACACCCTGTTGCAAGAAACCATATGTTTTGCTATCGGAATGTTATCGAAATTGAAAAATCTATTTTAAATGATAAAATAAAATAAAAGTATCTGTTTGCTTTCAAAAACTGTTTTTACTTGTTCATACACAAAAGGCGAATGTTTATTTAACATTTTGTAAAGACTTGGATGGACTGCAACGAATACAAAAGTAAACTACAGAACTAAATGTTTCTAAAGCTTGTCTCTAAATGATTATAGAATTAAACCCAGGAATATACAATAAATTATGCAAATGTTTTAAGAATATTGTCAAACTATACATATTACATGCAAATTCAATGGAATGATGTCAAAAGAATGATACAAATGTCTGTGGATGGACTAGGGGAAGCGCTTCTTCAGCAGACTCTCCAGCTTTCGGATGCCCGTCTGGGAGCTGCCATCGGCATTCTTGTCCGCACTGCCCGTGAAGCTGCCCACGCTGAAGATGAAAGCCCGCTTGGGTGTGGATGATGATGCCGTTGTTGTCGTTGTCGATGTGATTGTGCTGGATTCAGCAGTTCCTGTCGATTGTTCCCCATCTTCGGTGGCTGCCGGCGGCTCTGTGCCCTGGACCTCTTCATAGCCAGCCGTCGTCTCTATTAAGCCACTAACCGCTGCTGCCGAGGCCGTGTGCTTGAAGAGATCAATCAGCTGCAGCTGATCCACCCGCTTGACCGCCTTCATATCCAGAATCTTTTGATACTCCGCGATGGTAATGTCGGGAAGCAGTTTCAGAACCTGCTGGGTGAAATGCGCCGGCGGCTGGACTGGCGTCATCACCACCTTTATGATCATTTCGGCACGCGTCATGTCCTTGACAACGACCTTGGTGTAGCTCGTGGGCGCCTTGCGGTTAACGCTGGATCCCACCGAAGGCAGCTCCAAGAGAGCAGTCTTCAGCGAATGGGTATCCAACAGAAGCTGTTCGCAGCCCAGCACGTTGTTGGAGCCGTCCGAAAGCGTCAGTTTGCAGCGGTACAGCACGTTGATGAACTTCGGTATGAAAGCGGCCACGAAGCGGTGACAAAACTGGGTGAAGTACTTCCGCGAGCTGGCCAGCGTATCCCGGATGGTGGGCACCGTTTGCTTAAAGTTGCTGCAGATGCTGCTTATAAAGGCGCTCTGGTCGCCAACGTTGTTGATGTGCTGCCACTGCACCTTGGACATCGCTTGCAGGGAGGCCTCACAGCCGGCCTCCAAATCCTGGACCAACAGCTGGATACAGTTGGAGATAATCCTGTCCGGTCAGGAAAAGAAAGCGGTGTAAGGAAAGGTTCGGTATTTGAGAGTGTTTTCGACTTACCGATGAAACACATCCTTCTCCTCACTCATGTCAATCTTGCTCACATAGGCAGAGGTCACCTTCTCCTTCAGCTTGTCCTCCAGCTGCTGGACAGTCTCTAGGCAGTACTCGCCCGTGGTCAGGACGCAGCAGATGCGCACCAGGTCATCTCGAGAGAAACGCTGCGTGTCGCCCTCCTTAAGGAAGTTGTGGAACACTTGGCCAGCGGCCGTGGACAAGTTCTGCATGTCGCGGGTGAGCAGCGAAACGCTCTTGCCAATGGAGCTGCTCGTTGTGGCTGGCACCAGCTTGGGGGTGCTTCCCTCGAGCACCTTGGCGGCGTACTCCCGCAGATACTTCTTGAACACCAAGGCGAGGTCGTACATGGGCTGCTCATTGCTCAGCTGGTTGCACTGCACCATGCACTTCTTGTAAAAGACAAACAGATCTCCGGAGCTGGGATACACGGTGGTCTTGGCCTCGGCGAACTTGTACGGCTCGCGGGACATCTCCACGAACTTTTCCATCAGCTCCGCGAGGTTACGGTCGATACTGCGAATGTAAATGTCCAGGTGGGACTTGAAGCACTGCCCGATTTGGTCGTGGAAAATGGTTACGCCCACAGGAGCATCCGATACCGATGGTTCGGCGAGCGCCCTCGCCTGATCCGCGGCCGTGGCTCCAAGCGTGACGCCCGTGAAGCGCTTGGACAGCAACTGCTCGAAGGCCTGCGTCTTGTTGATGGCGAACAGCAGTAGCCGCACGTCGATCTCGTTGGTGCGCTTGGCCATGATCTGGGAGAGCTGGTCGCGCGTCTGACGACAAAACTCCACGGTAATCCGCTCGGAGACCTCCCAGTCCAAGGGGAAGACCGGGCCGTACTTGTCCTCGAAGTCGAGGAGATGCCGCTTGAGCCAGGCGTAGCGCTTGTCAATCTTGTCCAGCCAAGCGATGTCCTGGTTCTCGTGAAACAGGTGCATGTACTCCTCCAGCTGCTGGGCAATGAACCACTTCAGCAGCTCCTTCTTTACCTTAGGATCGAGCACTGACATCACCTTGCAGGCATCAGCCAGCTGATTCAGACCCAAGCGGTGTTGGCTCTGTCCCGAGGGCTTGGCGGCAAACGCATCCTTAAAATCCTCGGTGATTTGTTGGGCCAGAGTAACCTGGATTTTGTCCACGCTCTGGGAGAGATTCTGCACAAGAATGGTGGTTAGTTATGCTGCCGAGCCGAGTTCAATTGAAGATTTCACTAACCTTGATCTCCTCGATGTCGGAGAACTGCTGGAAGTGCTGGTTAACCTCGGTGATGGCCTGCAGGGGATTCAGGATTTCGCCATAGGACCGCCGCTCGATCAGCTTGTTCAGGCTGTCGATCCCGCCCACCAGCATGTGCAGGTGGTTCAGCGTAGTGATGGCAGCGGTGAGGTTGCGCTTGGCGCAGTCCAGCTGCTTGATGTCCCGGGTGATCTCCTTGACCATTTCCTCTGTGCGTTCCGCCCGCGACTTCACGTCGATGATGTGACTGAACAGCGAGCTGATCACTTTCTGTGCCTCGCACAGCGCCAACTGCCCGTCCTGGCCGGTGTTCGTCTGGCCACGCACCACGGACCGGATGTTGTCATCAATCAGGGACACCTCGCACTGCATTTTCTGGATGGTCTCGTCGATGCCCACCAGGGACTGCTCGTTGGGAAAGAGCTGATTGATGTAGTCGACGGTATTAAAGTCCGGTGCATCCATGGGATCGTCCGTTTTCAGCACCTTTTTAGGGGAATCTCAGGTGAGTGAGGCAAAAAATATGTTAGCTGACGGCAGCGACTCACCTTGTCGATGACCTGCTTCACCTCCTTGGTGAAGTGGATCTTGTTGTTGGCCACCATTCTCTCCGTGACGGCTCCGTCTGCCTCCAGAGCCACTGCAGTTTCGCTCATGTCGCTTATTTTTGTTTAAACTTAAAAGTAAAAATTGTTATTTTTCTGAAAAACGTAGTCTGCCCAGCGTTCTATTGAATGAGAAAGGGGTCGCTCAGCTGTTTCAGCGAGCGACCAGTGTGACCGTTTTTATAACACATGATATCGATAAGTCTTGTAATCGGAATTTAAAGTGATTGGCGTACCAATGGTAAATTCTATACCTCCTTCGTATTTAATAACTTTTGATTAGAGTTAGAAGTCCAATCCCAAACCGCAACTTATGCAAATAATAAAACAAGTTTGTAGATTGCTTACAACTATCTATATTTTTCTTCAATGAGTTTCCAAATGTTCTCTAATCTGACAATTTAGTTACTCAACTAAAACATTTACTGAGAAAAGAGGGAGTTGCTAGTTGGACCCGAACTCGAACCAGCAATCGAGGCACTCAGCATAGAGGTGTCTCTTTGGGAGGCGGTCGCCATTCGCTGGTAGCGAGCTATGTGGTCCAGGGAGTATGGCAAGATGGGACGCACGCTGTGAATCTCCAGCAGCGTCAGATTGTCCAGCTTGGCATACGTGCCCTCTCCCTTGATGAAGGCGTCGATCGAAGTGCGAAGCTTGGACTCGCGAATGTCGAAGATGTCCTTGATGACGGTTCGCAGCTCCTCGCAGCGGGGCACGTCATCAGGAGCCGTGCTCATGACCAACTGGGCCACCACCATGTAGTGCTCGCAGGGCATTTTAGTGAAGAATCTAAGGATAGCCAGATGATAAAATACGGTTCTTAGCGACAAGGGCAATTTATATATACTTGGACCGTTTCTCCTCCTCCTTGATATCCTCCAGTATATCCATATCCATCCACTCTGGCGGTACAATCCGACACTTTTGTTGTTTGCGCAGGTGCGTCGCCATCCATAGGGGCACAAAAACGGGGAAGCCTGCTCGGAAAGGGCCAACAGAGCCGTAAATAAGATGCAGTGGCTCGTTGGAGAAGTTGGGAATGATGCTAATCATGCTCTTTTCGCCAATAAACTCAATAATTGCCGGGTCCATGATTGCAACGCCGAATGTAAACAATAACAAAAATATACAAGTGAACGGTCACACGGTGAGCTAGTGATGGAAACCGTGGTCTATCGATCGCAGGAAGAGTTCAAACAGGCTGGCAGCACCGAATGACAATCGACCGTTAAAAGAGTATTTTTCTTTTTAACAAATTGATCTGCATCACGACGCCATTGCCTGGAGGCTCTGCGTCAGAGTGGTCACGTCAAACTATGCACGTATACAGCGTAATAGCTATATAATGGCAACTATAAATAATTCGCCGTAATACAGCGACCTCCGGACGAACGGGTTATCTCCCAATCTCCGGCAAGATCGCATCGCTGCACCGGTGCGACTAATAGCTTCGACTCAGCTGACTAATTTGTGCTCCCGATGCGAAACTGTTATTGCAGATTCCGGCTACGCCAACTATCAACCATCAATCACGTAAAAAGCCAGCCGGGCGTCGTGATAAGCGCATGAATGCCAAACATGATCATCGTTCAAGTTCAGCCCATATATAAGTTTTCCATACATAATATATAAGCTTAACGAGCCTAATCCCTTGCACCACTCCGCCCTAAGTCCGAAACTACAGTGCACTAGATAACGATGTAACAACGATCTTATCATTATCATTCACATGTATATCTTTCTCGGCAAATAGTGGCCCGAATACGACTATTTTCTTGGTAATGAACTCCAGGAATGACGGTCACGACAAGGTTAGAAACCTACTGAAGTGCAGTCGCAGTCGCAGTCTGCAAACTTCGATAGGGATTCAAAAATAGAAATAGAAATCTTCTGTGTACAATTCGGATGTTCTTTATAAGGCAGGCCAAAGCGTAAACAACAGCATCGATTTGTTGACTTATCGCATCGAGAGACAGCATTGAGTAGGGCAGGGGTAGGAGCTGGAGCTGGAGGCTACTGCTGCCATTGCCGTGAAATGTTCTCGAGCTGATAATACCAGGCACGGCCAGTTAATTCTAGAAAACTAGCTTCGATGTGTAAACTGTTGCCAAAGATGACCTCACGCCCCTTCTAGGAGGCACCCCTTTTGTTAAGGATCAGGTTGCCCCAAAGACTGGAATTTTGCCGAAAGGAGCAACTTGGAACTCGGGCTCTTTCTCGGACTCGGGGAGTCTCTTCGGCACGTTTCACACACAGCCGTAAGAAAATCAACGTAATCAGCGGGAGACTTCTCTCCCTGGACGATTTTCTGATAAGGCAGAGAGGGCGCCGCCACTGTGGACTGTGTGGACCCAAGAGGGTGGCGGAGGGGGGTGGGATGAGCGATCGAGGCGGATTAATTTTTAGCAGAAAAGTGCGACTTGAGCGGGTAAATGGTTTAGTGCTTGTCTATTTTCGGCAGGGTACGGAGCTGCTGGCTCTCGCGACCAACAAACCAACTCCTAACCCATCACAGCCAGGAAAACTCATTTAGTGCTTTCCCAGCCCTCAGAAGCAGAGTTACGACCTGTCCGCGAATTGCATCTGAGCGTCAGAGGCGATAAGAAGACAGCCAGCGGCTTTGGCTTGGGCATTTGCTCTTGATTCTTCGTCCGAATTTAAATCCCAAATTTGGGTTCGGCAACAGCCGCCGCTCTCTCTTTGGAACACAAAGGCTCGCAGAGGAGGCTCAGTGATAAGTCTGGGTTCAACGCAGACAGGTGTCTAACCTCCACATCCGCGAGAATTCGCATAGGCATATTGGCCAAAAATTATGTGCTAACTTCGATTGCAACCTCTAAGAGCAGACTTTGATCAGTGCAGCCGCAGCTACTTTCCGTTAAAAAAACCCATTTACCAAAGATCGCAATGCCCGAAACGGAGATCATTGTGACCAATGCGGGTGAGCCTTCCACCAAGGCGAGCCTAATCGTGGTGTCGAATCGACTGCCCTTCGTGCTCATCCGGAATGCGAAGACCCAGGAGCTGGAGCGCAGAGCCAGGTGAGTGGGGGATTATTTTCATAATACAGGATACGTTCAATTACCTTTTGTATAAGAATTTTTATGTTTCTTAGAAACTATGATTTGTGCCGTGCCTAAACAATTTATTTGTGGCTTATGTAATCCGATTTTAAGTGAATTTAAAATTTATAAGAGTATTAATTATCAAAATACACATTGCATTAGAGCTGGAAAAGTATCGAAGTTTTCGATGTTTTAGTATGGAAACATCGATTTTACATCGATTAACATCGATGTTTTTAAAGCTCTACAGTACATAATTACAGATTATTGAAAAATATGAAATATTACAAATAAGAATAATCAGAATTAGAATAGGCTTTCTAAAAACAATTTAATACGGCTCTAATTTATGTTTTTAGGACTCATAATTTAAAGTCAGACTCCCATTTCTTTTATCAGCCCGCAATAGGGCCAAGCAAATAGTTAAATACTTAAATAGTTAAATAAAACGATTATACACAAAGGAAAGTGCTGAATTTGATGGAAATCAAATAACACGAACTTTTCCATGACTCGTAGGCCCGCTTATCTATATTCGGGAAGTAGGCTGCCAAAGCTCGGCATGGACAAACTTTCATGTTCCTCGCTCTCCCAATAATCCAATCCCCAAGTAACCCAGTTCGATCCTCGAGCCCACAATTTGCATTGAAGATAAGCCGCCGCCGCTGCCACCCAAGCAACACCCCAACCCACCCCATTCCAGCCTCGATTCCAGCTATACCTATGCCTCTCGGTTCATCGCGATCTCCTCTCCGCTGGGTTGTCAACCTTATCAGCGCAAAACACAAAGAGAGGGAGGGAGATGAGATGGGCAAACGCTCGGACAAACCGGAGCGGAGTCTGGCGATGGATTTAGAAAACAAATTCAATAATGATGGCGGGCCTTATCAGCGAGGTTCATTACGCGTTTTTGACCCTTCCAAGAGTCTGGGGAAAAGGGTCAATACTGGGAGGCGTTAAACCAAGGCTGCTGTCGTCGACGGGAACACTGAAACCTGAACCTGACACTGAAAAAGTAGAGTCACGTGAATGGGATTGCTCCGGATTGGAACTTTGTCTTCCCGACCTAGGCCAGGAACGAGTTCTCTTTAGGGCCGCCACTCTTACAGATCGTCTCCGGGAGGGATGGACCGGAGATCGGTCCGTAGCTTGTTTACAATCGCGTTCTTAATAATGGGCTCCTTATCAGTGCCCGGGTGTCGTGCACTCTGCACAAAATGGGCTGGGTCTTCACCCATACACACTCTCACATCGCGTCCAGTAGTCCACTTCTGTGCTTCTAGTACACCTTATGGCTTCCTTGGTCCGTGGCGCCGTTCCTTACCAGGATATTGTTACATTCAAGGACACATTTAAGGGAATATCCCTGCTAAGCCATTATTCCCTAGGTCTTCTATATCATAGCCTGAAGAGTATCTATAGAGATGATGAACAATTTACTTCTCTGTCCTGCAGCGCTGGTGGCCTCGTGACTGCCGTCTGTCCGGTCGTGATCAAGGGTAGCGGTCTCTGGGTGGGCTGGTCGGGCATCCATTTGGAGGACCCCAATGAGGCCATTCCCGAGTCCAATCCCAACGATCAGACGCCCACGGCCGGCCTCAAGTCCGATCAGGTGGTGTCCGTGAACATCAATGCCAAGATCTTCGACAGCTACTACAACGGCTGCTGCAACAAGATCTTCTGGCCCCTGTTCCACTCGATGCCGGGACGGGCCAACTTCGGAGGCGAGCACTGGCACGACTATGTGACCGTCAACAAGCACTTCGCCGTGCGCACCATCGAGGCGCTGGAGAAGTGCCTGGCCAAGAACGAGGGCAGCGACAAGAGCCCGCCCATCGTGTGGATCCACGACTACCATCTCATGCTGGCCGCCAACTGGGTGCGAGAGCACGCAGAGGAGAAGAACCTGCCCTGTCGGCTGGCCTTCTTCCTGCACATCCCCTTCCCGCCGTGGGACATCTTCCGCCTGCTGCCCTGGTCGGATGAGATCCTGCAGGTGAGCTTGTTGTTCAGAGCATAGTTCTTTCTCTCTGTGGTCTCAGCGAGGACATCGAATGCCTAGAGTTATTTCTGGCTTCCCATTGTAATGAACCTCCTTTCCTGTGGTTTTTAGGGCATGCTGGGCTGCGACCTGGTGGGCTTCCACATCCAGGACTATTGCCTCAACTTTGTGGACTGCTGCCAGCGAAATCTCGGCTGCCGCGTGGACAGGAACAATCTTCTCGTGGAGCACGGCGGTCGCACTGTGCGCGTCCGTCCGCTGCCCATTGGGATTCCATATGAGCGCTTCGTGAACCTAGCCACGACCGCACCGAAGGTGCTGAAGACTTCCAAGATGCAGATCATCCTGGGAGTGGACCGACTGGACTACACGAAGGGCCTCGTCCATCGCCTGATGGCTTTCGAGGCGCTGCTGCTGAAGTATCCGCAGCACAAGGAGAAGGTGAGCCTGCTGCAGATCTCGGTGCCGTCGCGAACGGACGTGAAGGAGTACCGAGAGCTGAAGGAGGAGGTGGATCAGCTGGTGGGCCGTATCAACGGCCGGTTCACCACCGCCAACTGGGCGCCCATTCGCTACATCTACGACTATGTCAGTCAGGATGAGCTGGCTGCGCTATACAGGGATGCGGCCGTGTGCCTGGTCACTCCCCTCCGGGACGGCATGAACCTGGTGGCCAAGGAGTTCGTGGCCTGCCAGATCAACGAGGTGCCCGGCGTCCTGGTCATCTCCCCGTTCGCAGGAGCCGGCGAGATGATGCACGAGGCGCTGCTCTGCAATCCGTACGAGGTGAACGAGGCCGCCGAGGTGATCCACCGTGCGCTGACCATGCCAGAGGATGAGCGCGTACTCCGAATGGCGCGTCTTCGCCGGCGGGAGGCCGAGTGCGATGTGAGCCACTGGATGCGTTGCTTCCTGAAGGCGGTGGGCGCCTTGGAGATGGACGATGTGGGCACCACCATCATGCAGCCAGTGTCCGTGGACGATTTCGATGACTACTTACTCAAGTAAGTTACCCATAGCTAATGGAAAGCGTTGAACTAATCCCCAAGACCAAACTTCTTTCTTCCCCCAGATACATCGGCTACAACCACAAGCTGGCTCTTTTGCTGGACTACGACGGCACCCTGGCCCCCATCGCCCCGCATCCGGATCTGGCCACGCTCTCGCCGGAGATCAAGAACGTGCTGTACAAGCTATCCAACCACTCGGACGTGTATGTGGCGGTCATCTCGGGCCGTAACGTGGACAATGTGAAGAAGATGGTTGGCATCGAGGGCATCACCTATGCGGGTAACCATGGCCTGGAGATCCTCCATCCGGACGGAAGCAAGTTCGTGCATCCCATGCCCATTGAGTACGAGAAAAAGGTCAGCGATCTACTGAAGGCGCTGCAGGATTCTGTGTGCCGCGACGGCGCCTGGGTGGAGAACAAGGGGGCGTTGCTGACGTTCCACTACCGCGAGACACCGAATCACCTGCGTGGCGCTATGGTGGACAAGGCACGCTCGCTGATCGAGAAGTACGGCTTCAAGGCTACGGAGGCGCATTGCGCTCTGGAAGCTCGTCCGCCGGTGCAGTGGAACAAGGGCCGTGCCTCGATCTACATCCTGCGCACATCCTTCGGCGTAGACTGGAACGAACGCATCAAGATTATCTACGTGGGCGACGATCTAACTGACGAGGACGCCATGGTGGTAAGTAGCTGATAGGAATCCCTAATGCTAACTGGGGCGCTCTCATTTCAATTATTCGCTTGATCTTCCCAAGGCTCTCAAAGGAATGGCGCGTACATTCCGCGTGACATCGTCGGACATTGTGAAGACCGCCGCCGATCACCGTCTGCCATCCACGGACTCCGTGTACACACTTCTGAAATGGGTGGAGCGGCATTTTATGGGACGTAAGGCGCGCGCCAACTCGCTGACCTACAGGCCCACCAAGGGCGATGGTGTTCAGATGCAGATGTCCCTCGAGGTGGCCGCCACGGCGAATAATCTGGAGGTGTGAGCCCACGCTAATATATTTGCATTCGCAGCCTCGTAACTCAGAATACTTGTAAGATTTTTAAGAATAAAGAAAACAGAAAATCGTAGCTTAAACAAATGTACAATTGATTTCGGATTTTTTTTGGTTACGCTATGGAACGTGCACTGTTTACTCTTGGGCTTAATCACTAACTGAGCTAATTGTGGGACAAGACCAGCCACGAGATGATAAAGAAGAACAGGAAGATGGGGTAGACAGCCAGGGCCTTGCGGTGGGGCGGCTGGCTCTGTCCCAGGAATATAAAGGAAGCTGCAAGAGGAATCAAATTGATTGGCTGTTCCGTGTGCGGAAGAGGTTCTATATTACCGTAGGTGGCCCAAGCAAAGCCCATGGTGGTGGTAACGAATCGCAGAAAAAAGAGCAGGCGCGTCTTTTCGGCCAGCAGGATCACACGGCACACAATGAGAGAAATGGCCACCGGCGTGAGGCAATAGCCCAACACGCAGACGGACTGGAAGAACGAGCTATGGACACAAACATTGTTAGCAACTTATTTTCGTAAGATATAGGCATCATCTTGTACTACATACATATTGCCACCCAGCAGCTTTGAGTTGAGTGTAACGATTGCTGCTCCTATCCAGACGATGACGAAGACTTGGGCAAACTCGGGTCCGTTGTCGGACATGCTGTCAGCGGAGGAAGAGCCCTGCAGGATGGTGGCCATGAAGGTGCACAGCACCAGCGGTCCCCACAAGTCCCCTGGAAGGCAAGGGAACATCAACAGTTAGAATAGCAAACTGCACACAAATGCAACAGTAACCAAGCTGATGACGCACAATCGCGAAGCAGACTGGACTTCTCCTTGGGATATAGCACGTGGTAGAACTTGATGCCGACGGCCCGAATGTCCCGCAGCACTGTCTCCCGGATGGGCTCGTCCAGGGTGTTGTAATCGGGAACTCCGCCCGGCGACGTTGCAGTTGTTGTGGTTCTCTTGCCCGGAATGGACATATCGCCCTCCAAGGACGGCGACGTGTTCACGTCCTCGAACATCTGAGGGGCAGGGGATACATGTAGATATTTGCGTTTCTATTCTGCGTATTACTCACATCCAACTTGGCATCCATTGTGGTTTTTTAAATAAGCTTAAATTAAGTTTACATTAAATACGTTTCTGCTAGAGGTGTCAAAACATCGATGAAAACATCGATGCATCGATGTTTTTGAAATTTTCTA
>JAEIIF010055116.1:0-23435 GCA_018874455.1 Drosophila trapezifrons
AATATGCAGATTAATCAAAAAAATTAAAACTAACATAACAAAGCTTTCCGAATTGAAATTAAGGATGTTTTGGCTTAGTTATGATTATTATAAGCTTTAATTCCCCGAATAATTGGGTTAAGAGGGATCATATTTTAAAAAAGAACTGGGTAACCCTTATTACTTGGCACAAGTTACAAGTACACTATAATTCTTATCTAAAAAAGGAAGCTCAACTCCAAATTCGAAATAAAATGACAAAATTAGGAGTATTTGCTTATAATTATAATACCAAAAACTCGCATATCTAAGCTCTAAGTACTTCCGATTCCCAGCAGAAAAAGAGCTATTTTTTTTTTATAATTAACCCAACTTCGACTGGGACTCTTTACCTCTTAATTACCCAATCCGGGCATTCTGGCCATAAAGGCTGAAAATTATGCGATCGATTACCAATCTGGCAGCAGCGGGAATGATCTCACCCCAACGGCCTTTTGGCTCATTTGTTCGATATCTGTATCTCTATCTGTATCTTTGTATCTGTATCTCTATCTGCGGTGCAGGCAGCAATTATTTTTTTTTTTTGGCTCTTTCGTTTAGCCAAATTAAATTGCCAACGCCAAAGGTGAATGAATATCAAAAGAAACTTGTTTCTGGCCTTTTTCTCTGTCTATCTCTCTATAGAGCCGGGCTTTTCTTGGACTTTTCCTTCTGTTGCCGGCTTTTTGGCTTTGCTTTTCAGTTTCGTTTTCATTTGGCTTTTGCTTTTATTTATTTTCGTTTTTTCGCTTTTTTTCTTTTGCCTCTCGTTGGCTCTGCATTGTTTTGAATTAATAATTTATATCGACTTTTTATAAGCGCCCGCGGCGCACATCAATTGATTTACCGGATTAGCATACCAAAGCCGCAGCATACATACCTCGCATGCATATATATAACCCGACTCTTTATCGATATGATCCGTCTGGATATCTCTTTTTCATTTCTTCGATTACTTTTTGGCTGAAAAATTATTTGCAATTTATGAAACGCGTTCGCTGAGCACACACAACGAGCGACAACGACGAAAGTAAAAGTTCAATTAAATAAAGATAAATTGCACAACAATTGTTGTCGTTGTTGGTGTAGTTTTGCAAGTTGTTGGTGTTGCTTTTAATGTTGTTGGTGAAATGATTGTTGAAATTGTTGGTTTACATTTTGTAGGCCTGCAAGAGAGACATCAGCCTTTACATAAGACCTTGAAAATTTGGTAAATAAATTACCAAAAAAATTAGATATATATTTTTCAGATTAATCCATAATTATAGTACCTAAAATAAATTTAAGATCTAAGAAAGTTAAATAAAATATAGATCAAGTGCACAACAATTGTTGTCCTTGTTGGTGTAGTTTTTGTCCTTGTTGGTGTAGTTTTTGATGTTATTGGTGTAGTTGTTGAAATTGTTGTTGAAGTTGTTGGTGTTTTTTTTTTTTTGTAAATAAATTACCAAAAAAATCCATTAATGCCTTTTCTGACAATCAATACTATAATTAGTATTTAATACTATTAATCGAGCGTGATTTATAGTTCCAAGAGACCCAGAACCGAGCTCAGAACTAAACACGAACCTGTTGCAGCCACAACTATGCTAGTTACCAAGCCTAAATCGAGTGGCAGGAATGCGGAATAAATGTCATGATATGAAAATAATGAAACAAAGCTCAAAAAACAGAAAAAAAACAGCACTAGAAGTGGGAGAAACCCAGGCAAAAGCCTAAGCATGCACGAGTATCTAGCGGATACCTTTAAGCAGCTCATTTAGATCTCGCTGGATTCGCACTGCAAACTGGTTTCCCCCTCAAAGTGGATCACTTGGGGGTGTACTGCTGCAGCCCGACTTCGCCAACGAACAAGTGTAAGTCTCTCAAATAAAATAGAAATAAAAATCAGCCAAGAATCCAACTCCAAACGTCGTGGCACGTTCGAAGTCGGCGCAGTCATTAGTCCAAACAGATAATTAATTGCTGCACTTCGAGGTCCCTGCTCGCCTTCAGAGTAAAAGTCTCTGAGCCTTAGTTCTTCCGTCTTCTGCCGGCGGAGTATGTAGGGTACGGAGTACGGGGAGCGTAGCTAGAAGGCCGAGTCCATCTGCAATTAGCTGAAACACTTCCCACTTCCCACATGCCAAGCTCTGGCCAATTAGGCCCATATTATTGGTCTATAATTACCCCAGCGAATATGGCTAGATGTGTGGGGCAATCGCCGGAATGACTCCCCGGGGGCGCCAGGCAGCCAGAAGGCGAAGAAGGCCCCTCCCCGAGAGAGATCACCATTCCAGCGCACACTTTGTGGCCTCCTAAACTTTAAATGTCAGTCGTCGTTGAATTGCCAGTCCCAGATTTAGTTTCAGTTTCGGTTTGGGTTTTGGTTTTTGGTTTTTGGGGTTTCCAACCTTTCGAAATATTCAAATACAATTAGAAGATAATTTTAGGGAACTAGGAGCTTGATTTTAAAGGAATATGAGGAGGAAAACAGTTCCACTTTTTCCATATAACAATTATGAGAAGCCCAAGTACCTATAAATCATTAAAACCTCTTTTAAATATTACTAAAAATTGCATAATTGAGCCTGAAATTATATTTATATTTATATACCATAAATACCCCCTTTGATTGATGGATGATCTTCACTTCCTCATCCGCGTCTGCATTTTGCGATTATCTCCGCACATTCTTATCTGCCAATTGCACTTGACTTTCCATTTTGGCAGCTGTCCATCCGCCAGCCGCCATCCTTTGTCTCTCATCGTCCATCGACGACCCTCATCATTTCACTTTACTTTGTTGTTTATTTTTTTTTGAGGTTTCAGTTTCGGTTTTGGTTTTGGTTTTGGTTTCGGTGCTGCGATCGTTGTAATCACAATTAAAAAGCACTTTGCCAATCCGCTAACAACTTGTTCGCCGCCGCTGATGATTATCGCAAATAAAAAAACAGAGAAAAAAATAAGAGAGAGACGCTGAACGATGAGCGATGACCGTTGACACGTTGGGTCTGTCCGCCAAGGAGGAGGCCATAAGGGTTGGGCAAGGGATGGACAATGGGCCGGCATGGCGATCGATCCTCGGCAACAATCGACCGGCAGAAAAGCTAAAAAAAAATAAAAGAAAAAAATTGCTAGGCCAAGACACAACCTCGGACAACGACGACAACTTCATCGCTGCATTTAGTGAAAGTTGATGCCCGCAGCAGGAGATGATCGCTGATCGCTGAGGTAGAAAAAACACTTCCACTTTTTGCATACGTTTTTTTTTATTTATTTTTTTGCTCAGTCCCCCCGATTACCCCCCGGACTAAGCTGGCATTTAGCGGATTTTTGTATGCTTTTTTTCTCTCTGATATTTTCCTCGACTCATTTAAATGGAAACTGTTGCTGCTGCTGCTGCTGCACCCACCTCGCTGGAGGTACTCGAACTTTTGGCCATAAATTCTCGGCCTGGCCAGAGATTGGAGGGGGCAGGGCAGGGTGACGCCTATTCGGGCAGAAATATCAAAAGTTAGATAAAGCCGAAATACCAAAAACTAGCGTCGAAGTTGGCCGAAATGTAAATGAGTCTCAGATTGCGCGCCGCTCACTCGTAGGACCTGATAGCGTCGTTCCAAAGGGGTTCAATTCGGGCCAAATTAGTTGAGATCTGGGCCCAGAACGCAGGCGCTGAGCTGGAATGGAATGGAATG
This sequence comes from Drosophila trapezifrons, assembly GCA_018874455.1. Lineage (NCBI taxonomy): Eukaryota > Metazoa > Arthropoda > Insecta > Diptera > Drosophilidae > Drosophila > Drosophila trapezifrons. The sequence goes on from JAEIIF010055116.1 coordinate 3,696, forward strand.
GAATGGAATGGCAAGCGTGTGCCAGTGTGAATGCCATATTTCAACATGTCTTTAAATATCGCATGTCTCCCCGTTAGCTTCCAAGTCCAAATTGTTGAATGTCCGATAAGATCTGGGATACTTAATAGCCGTGCTACCAAGCAAGTAGTTCTTGGATTGATTCATTTTCCTAGTTCTGGTTAGTTAATAACTATGTTTATCTTATGGAATCTTTATATCTTTTTCCTATACCCTTTTGGATCATAGATTTAGAGCTTCATTTTAGCTTTAGTTCTATTCTAGGCAAGTCCTTACTAATCCATATTTTAAAAAGCATCCATTCACCCTTTCGGAATATCCAAAACTTGTTAAGACGTGTTTGTTCTATTCTCATGTGTTTCCTAGCTTCGTTTCCTTGTTCCCTTAGCTTAGTTACTAATTACTACTTATTTTTTAACTATTTTATCGTATTTTGCAACAAATAGTGCTATGTTTTTCCAGTTTTTAAACAATTCTACATTTTTATTCCAGCTTAGTAGAAATTTAGGTATTTCCAAACGTGTTTAGTCTTGTTTGTTTCACTTCCATGTATTCCCTTGCTTATTTTTTATTTTTCCTTGGCTTAATTACTAATTCTAACTGTGCATTCACTAATCTATTATTAGAACTTGAATACTTTACTCATATTTCTATAATAGATGAAATTATTATCTCAATTCTGACCCAATTCTACTTGTTTCAAGCTTAGTGTTAAGTGTTCCAATTCCACGTTTCTTCTCTTTTATTTTCCCTGATTCCTGGACAAACATTTTCTTATTTATTATTTCATTTTTTCGACTCTTTCAAGGCAGGTGTTGGGGCTTTCAGTTTCGGTTTCTCTTCGGGGCTGTGGAAGGGCCGTGCTGTGGTGCTTGTGCCTGTGATCGGGGCTTGTGCAATATAATTTTATAATTTTAGCACCCGCATGCCCGATTACTCGATTACACCTACTTGTTTTCGTTTCATTCCGCTCGCCAGTCGAGTTCAGTTCGGTTTGGCATTGTTTTTGGCCTTGTTGTTACTGTTGTTACTGTTGTTGCTGGATGTAAACAACACCTTACATCTTACAATCTTACAACACCTTCACCACGGTCCAGCTGCCGCTGCTGGTGTTTTGTTTTATTTTTTGTATTTTTGTATTTTCGCAGTGCCTTTATTTTCCGATTTTTTTTGCCTGGCTTTCGTTTTGTCGCTGCTGCCAATCGGCCACAAAAAACATAAAAAGCGAAAACCTAATAAGTAATAACAGCGGCGAATTTATTGTCTGTCTGCCTTGTTTCCCCCCGAAAGTATCTGCATCTGTGGCTGTATCTGTATCTGTCTTTCTGTGGCTGCTCGCCCATGAATATTCGATGGATGCATCCACACAGCTTGGCCAGAGTTTCCTCCAGGTGCGAGTTCCGCATTTTCCGCTCTTTGGAATGGCTAATGGGCGCCTTGCACTTGGCAATCATTCGGTTTTAGGGCCTGGCACTAAAAAATATAGTTTTAATAATAAAAGAAGACTTTTTTAAAGGTTTATCTATATGTATATATATTTTTTTGAATCAGAATTATATTATAAAAGCAAGAGTATAAAGAAAAGGTAAAATAAACAAGTAAGAAAGCGGTGACTATGAAATACCCGGTAGCCAGAGCTTTGTGGGTTAAATTGTAATTAAATTCAAATTAAATAAAAGTACAAATAGCTCAAAAAAAGGTTTTTTATGGGTTTTTTATATTTAATATTTACTTTATTAGCTTACAAATATTATAGCCTTGAAAAACAAGCCTTAAAAAAGAATTCCTAGCACAAATCGAATGTCTTAAAGAGTCTGTGTTTAATCCTACACATATACCTTTTTCTTGAGAACTATCTAGTTCCATTTCCTATCTTTTATCTCAAGCTAATCTCTGCGCAATCTAAGCCTGTCAACATTATATCTTATCTGAGGTGGCTAATCCCCCCAGCAACTTATATACCTAATAGACTTAATAAAAAATAATAATAAACCAAGAAGCAGAAATAAAAATAAGCCAAGAAAACGAGAAACAAAACAAATGACATTTTGAAAAGTGCCGCGCTGACAAATGCGCTAAAAATGCTGGCAATTAACTGACAACTGCAAATGAAATGCCACAAATCTCGGGCAGCCAGGCAGGCCCCCCTATGTATATATGTCCCCCCCGAACCCTGTGCCTCCTCTCGTTAGTTGGTCATAATGACTATTTTTGGACCGTGCGACGATGCCGAAAAAAAAAAAAAAAAAACTGCAATTGCAAATGCAAGGAAAGCCGGCCAACGCTGCGTATGATTGATGCCTGGCTACTGCTCAGCTGCGCTCAGCTGCTCCGCCTTTTGGAAAACTTGAAACGCACCAATAATTAACCGCAGTCAGTCTTCAGTCTTCAGTCTCTAGTCTTCAGTCTCTAGTCTTCAGTCTCCCGTCTTCAGTCTCCCGTCAGCATCAGCCACCTGAAAAGTGGGTAAAGATGAGCTTAACTTGAGGTTGAGGAGAGCAGCCAAAAAAGGAAAAGTTTCTGGCTGCTGCCAGTCAGCTGCTGCTGCTGCTGCTGCTGCGCTTTCGACATGTTTTCTTCATTTTCCTGGCATGCGGAAAAACTAGTTTTTCCTTGTCGTTTTCATTTTCATCTCGGATGCCGCAGCAGCTGCCATTTGATGGATTTTTGGTCGTGTCTGTGGCAAAGGGCAGGCAGGCAGGCCGGCATCAGCAGCAGCTGGCGAGGATCGGCTGTGTGCTCAGTCCGTGATTGGTAACACTTCCTGCTGTGTCTGTCCTCGTCGTCGTCGTCACCCACTTGCCACACTTCCATTTCCATTACCATTTCCATTCCATTTCACTTTTTTGCCAGATTATGAAGTTATTACGCGACTCGAGCAATGCCTTGTCTCGAGTGTGTGTGTTTGTTGTGGTGGGTGTACTCGGAAGTGCATTTTTTCCTGAGCTGCCAAGAGGGGCGTGGCAGCGGCAAGTGTGAAAAATGGAGGATCGGATTGGGAGTGAAGTGGAGGTAGCCAGAGCCGAAGGCAACCCAGGAAATCAAACACAGAGCCCAGGCCTAGCATTGGAGCCGAATAAATACCTCTAAGGCCAAGCTGAAAGCTTAATTATAGTTGAAATAACTCAATAAACTACATAAATACTCTATATAAAACCTTAAAAAACCAAAAAACCAACTACACTACATTCCAAATTGCCTTAATCTTTTCTACATTGATCTACCTTGTAATATTGGTCCTTCGAGCCGGATTGTTGATTGAGATCTTAACTCTCTTACTTGTCAAGTTGATATACTCTGGTTCAAAGATCCCAAAACTCTTGGAATGTATTTCGTTTGGTCTATTGACCCTTAAAGCATGGCCTGTCCAAATATTTTGTCTCTAATTGTGACTATTTACGGTGCCGCGTCTGGGTCTGCGTCTAATTAGACCCACGCGCAGGCCAAAAGTGAGCCCAAAGCGCGGATTTAATTAGTGGAGCGAGCGGGCCCACACGGAGCAGCAGCGGCACGGAGGCTGGCTGTCTGAGAGGAGCCAAGACCGAAGCTGACGTTGAAGCATTGACCTGATTTGTGACGGCGAAGACAGCGGCGGAGACGAGATAGATCCGAGGCAGCAGGCAGAGGCAGAGACAGAGACAGAGTCGAGACAAGTGACACAGTCGGGACAGAGGCTGTCACAGCAACAGCAGCTGGCTTCGATGGGCAACTGGGGCGAGATTCGAGCTCCGAGATCGCAACTCCCAACGGGTTAGTGGGTGAAGCCAACTGAGAACTCAGGCCCACCGAAAGTGGCAAGAAAGTAAGACTAATCAGAGCAACTTACTGAATTAGTTAAGCCCAAAATGAGATATTAACTGGAGTAGGAACTAGCCCAATTCCCAGTGATTAACCCCATTAGGAGACCATATATCCCAGAGCTTAAATTGACTTTAATTATAATCCTTAAGCGCCGGAGCCAGAACCTGTTGGCCGATTGATTGATTGATGCCTGCTGATTGAGCACTCACTCGGCATTCGGCAGCGGATTACCCAATCCCCAGGCCGTTGAGCAAGTCCCACACACTCGAGGCGACTCCAAAGCGGCTTTGGCTTCGACTGCGACTTCGACTTTGGATTCCACTCACTCGGAACGTAATGAAAGCAAATTAATAAGCCATCAGCCGGCATAACGCGCCTCCTGTCTCCTCCCTCCTCCTCCGATTACGTCTCAAGTGGTGGCAATGCAATTGCAATTCCCAACAACTCCACAAACTATTTGCATAACAAAGACTGGCTTAGAGAGTGAGGAGTAGCCAGAGGTTCCTCTCCCACACAATGTTGGATTCGGATTCGGATTCAAATTCGGTTCTGCGCCAGTTGCAACACGGATCGCTTGCCAGACTTATGACAGATTCAACAGTTGTAATGCTGTTTGTTTCTCCGTTTGTTTGGATTACCTGCAATCTGTCCATCTGTCTCTCTGTCTCTCTGCCCACGCAGAAACCCACGAAAATCCGGGGCCGCCTGCCAGTGGAAGTGCATATATGTATCTCGTATATCGTCTTGGCTTGGCTGCTGCCACAGAATATATGCAGATTTTGCAGACAAATTTGGAGTAGAGGCTCTCTCTCTGACACGACACGAAGCGCCCCCGGAGGTGGTGACCTCCATATCCTCACCGAGCAATGGGGAAAGTTTGTAGTGGCAATCGCGTGTGGCCCCAAGAAGGCATAGAGAGTACTCCAAGTGTTCCTATTAAGCCTTGACTTTATAAGATAAATAAATAAATCAAAGCCTAACTTATATTAAAGATTCTTAAAAGGAAAAAGAGTTTCCCAACTAAAAGCTCTTATTATAAGTTAAGTATCTCAAAGAACTCCTCCGTTTAAGGCTCTGTCTTGGCCAGTTTCTGTATTATTTATTATTATTAGTATTGCTTAAGGAATATATCTCACAAATTAATTAAGACAGCCGCACATTAGAAGCTAAATTATAGTCGGGTTTGGTCTAGAGTCTAGACTCCAGTGAAGACTTGACGCCAGCTCTGTCCACATTTACCATTGACCAGATTTCCGATTGCTTTGGTCTTCTTGGCCTGCTGCCTGGTCTTGCCTTGGCTTGGATTGCTTTTGGCTGGTTTCTTGCCCCGACTTGGCTTGTTTATGTTTGCCTGCCTTGGCATGGGGCACAAGCCACGATATGTCTCGGCTTGGGAAGGCATAAAACATGTGGCTTTTAGGCCCGTTGACGGGCATTTGTCTGGCCAGACACCTCGCCTGTCAGCCCCTATCAATGTAGACCCACTAAAGTTCCATTTTTTCACCTCTCTTGCAGACTCTACAGTCGTGTCCCATCAGCGTGTGCATCAATGAGCCGGATACGCACAGTGCCAGCACAGAGATCCTGCAGACAACGCCGGAGGGGACGCTAGAGAAGACCACAGCCACATCGGTAAGTTCCTGATCAAGATCTCTGGCTTCTGTATTAATTTTCTTTCCTTATTTCCCCTTCCAGTTAAGTGGCAATTGCATTGCCATCAATGGAGGCGTAGGAGGATCAGCAGGAGAAGCAGCCACTCCCTCGGCTAGTGCCACCACCAGCAGTGCATCCGGAGTGACCAAGATAACGATAACCAGTGAGAATAGTAGCAACAACAGCAGCGGTACTGGTAACAGCCACGGCCAGAGCGGCTACAAGAACAGCAGCCTGGTGTCCATCACCAGCCTGAACAGCTGCAGCGACCTCAGTCAGGGCAGCACAGCCACATTGCCCCTAAGCAGCTGCAGCAGCACCACCTCATCGGTGGCCCACATCAACACTCATCCGTTGAGTCATCAGCGAGAGTCCAGGGCCCAACAGAACCCGATCAGCGGCAGCGACACTTCCTCCAATAACAACTTTCAGGAGCGTTTCGACTTTGAGCACTGGAAGGGCCTGCTCAGTGACTACAACTGCTTCCACGGACTCTATCGCTACTGGAATCAGTACAACGGACGGAGCAGCACCAGCAGTGGCGGCAACAGCAGCGGCGGCAACGGCGAGGGCAACATCCAAGGAAGCAGCAGCAGCCAACAGCAGTCACAGTCGCAGTCCGACCATGAGAACAACGGCCTGGGCAGCGGTGGCAATTCCTTTTATACCCACAACATATTAGGCTACACCTTTGGCTATCCCTTTGGCCTCAAGGAGGACCTCGACGGCAACGGCAATTGTCACAGCAACGGGACCAGCACCCTTGGCTTCAGGAAGTCCATATCGGAGGCGAACGGTAGCGGGAACAGCAACGAGACGCCGCTCCAGAAGCACTACCGTCAGCAGCAGAAGAAGAAGATGCCCGTCTTTAGGGGCAGGAGGGCCTGGTGCGGCTGCTTTAAGGTGAGTCTTGGCCAGGTGATACTTCTCCAGAGATTGCAAACTCCAGAGATACCTGGGAAAGTGTGGGCTGTGGGTGACAACACCGAATCCGAGCAAAGTCACGTGCGGAACTTGGACACTTGGGCAACCAATTGCCAATCGAAATCGGAGCCGGCACTCGACCGAGTCTCCTTGTGCATTCTGTGTCAGCGAATTTGTCAAATTGTGCACGAAGTTGCCCAAGAGGCGATAATTCCCATTGCCATGGGAACGGGACGGAACGAACAGCGACAGCCCAGAGTGACGGAGCTCCAAAATTGCAAGAAAAAGACACCACCGGGCTCTGCTGAGGAATTCGATTCTCTGCTCCGTGCTCCGTGCCAGATAATTAATGGGCAGGTTAATGCTCAAGCTGAGATATTTACCTAATGCCTCCGATATCTTTGGATACTTACTAAGTGTCTCGACAGAGAATTCCCTTGAGAAATCAATTGCTTTAGCAGAGATTGGTGTAGGAATTCCACTTAAATGCTTATCTCAGGCGGTTTTTTATATAAAAATATATAAAAAGCAGATAAACCTATTAAAAATATACTTTATTTCCCGCTTTTACCAAGATATTTATTATTTTTTATGTAAAAAGCTAAACTTCCTCATCAGCCGTAACTAGTTGGGAATTTTAAGGTCAAAACATGATTTTTTTTTAGTTTTGAATTAACTTTTTCATAAAAATATTAAAAATATGATTTATTTCCCGTTTTTACCAAGATATTTATTATTTTTTATGTAAATAGCTTAACTCCTACATCAGCCGTAACTAGTTGGGAATTTTAATTTACATTTTCTTGTAAATATAACATTTTATTTAAAGTTATTATTTTTATTAGGGATAACTCTTTGAAATTTAATACAATTTGCAGCTGAGAAATAGCTAAACTCCTTTATCAGTATTCCTTGATTACCAGCCGTAACTAGTTGAAAATTTTAAGGACAATTTTTTTTTTTTTTTTTTTGTTTTTAACACATTTCTTCATAAATAGCTACACTTCCTCAACATCATCAGTTTCCACTGCTTACCAACCGTTACTGGTTGGGAATTATAAGGTCAAAACACGTTTTTTTTTTTTTTTTTTTAAATTACCTTTTTTATAAAAATATTATATTTTCTTTAAAATTATTATTTTTTGTAGGATTAACTCTTAAAATTTGATATCCCTTATCAGTATGCCTTGATTACCAGCCGTAACTAGTTGAGAATTTTAAGGTCAAAACATGTTTTTTTTAGTTTAATTTATTTTTTTTTTATGTTAACAAATTTAATGTTATAGAACTTTTTCGATAAATAAGTCAACTTCCTTAACATCATCAGTATCCGCTTGTTACCAACCGTAACTAGTTGGGAATTATAAGGTAAAAACTGACTTATTTGTTATTTCTTGTATATAAATATAATATTATTCGGTTGGCTTTTATTTCAAGATGAAAATACATCAAAAAGAGCCTCGATATCTTCTCTCTGTGTAGAGATCAGAGTGTTTCCCAGGCCCTTGTTCCCCCATAGACCTCTATAAATCCATAAATAGCATGCTTTTGCAGAAACTTTTCCCCAGAACAGAGCTTCCCTCGAACCCAGAACCACCCAGAGCCTCTGGCAGGCACTGAGTCAGCCGCAGAGTGACTCCACCAGTCACTGGCCAAGGAAAACAGCTGCAGAACCGCTGGCCAAGCTCGGCTTTCGAGGTTGAGCAACAGTCCAAGCGGCGGCCGTCGTCCGCCTTCTAATTGGACACGCACCGCTGCCGATCCGCTGAGGCAATGGCAGCCAGACACTCATCGATCTCCCCCTCCTCCCCTCTCTTCCAGGACGATGAGCCGCCCGAGATTTGCGTGGTGGAGGGAGCCTTCACCCTGCAGACCCTGACGCCCACACAGCCGATGCCGGCGGTGGATGAGCTGGACAGCAAGTTCGCGGAGCTGGTGGAGGAGCTGGACCTGACGGCGCCCAACAAGGAGGCGATGCTGAGTCTGCCGGCGCAGAAGAAGTGGCAGATCTACTGCTCCCGGAAGCTCCCCCTCGACGCGGGCGACGGACCGGATGCGGCGGCCATTACACAGCCGCCGACGGCGGAGCACTACATAGAGCGACTGAAGGATCTGGTGGTGCACATAGCCCACTCGCCGGAGGACTCGCCCAGCCACGAGCTGGGCAACCGGCTGGACGGCCATGCCGCCTTCGTGGACGCCCTAAAGACCGCCCTGCGGACCTCGACGCACAGCTTTGTCCTCCGCTTCGTGGAGCTGGACGGACTGCCGGCGCTGCTCGGTCTGCTGCTGCAGCTGGACATCCGGGTGGCCAACAGTCCGCTGCACACCAGCCTCATCGGATGCATCAAGGCGCTGATGAACAACTCGATGGGACGCGCCCATGTCCTGGCCCATCCGACGGCCATCGATACGATTGCCAGGTCCCTGGCCGCGGATAATATACGGACGAAGATCGCCGCCCTGGAGATACTGGGCGCCGTGTGTCTGGTGCCGGGGGGACATCGCAAGGTGCTGCAGGCCATGCTCCACTTCCAGGAGTTCGCCACGGAGCGAACCCGCTTCCAGAGCATTGTCAACGACCTGGACAGGTCGACGTATGCGTATCGGGACAATGTCAACCTCAAGACGGCCCTCATGTCGTTCGTCAACGCGGTGCTGAACTACGGGCCCGGGCAGGAGAACCTCGAGTTCCGGCTGCACCTGAGGTACGAGTTCCTCATGCTGGGCATCCAGCCGGTGATCGACAAGCTGCGGACGCACGAGAACGAGACGCTGGACAGGCATTTGGTGAGTTAATCTCGGAGGTTCCTAGCCGGGTTACACCTTCTCATACTCTTTTTTTCTCTCTCTCCTTTAGGACTTCTTTGAAATGGTTCGCGCAGAGGACGAGAAGGAGTTCGCCCGCCGCTTTAATGAGGAGCATGTGGACACCAAGAGTGCCGGCACCATGTTCGAGCTGCTGCGCCGCAAGCTCAGCCACTCGCCCGCCTATCCCCACATGCTCTCCCTGCTGCAGCACATGCTCCTGCTGCCCTGTGAGTACTCCCCTAGCTGCCTCCTGCCTCAGCCTCTAATCTCTTCCCCTCCACAGATACTGGCCACTGCACGGAGCACTGGCTGCTGATCGATCGCGTGGTCCAGCAGGTCGTCCTGCAGGTGGAACAGCGACCCAGCAGCGACCTCATTTCGGATCCCGAGGACCCCGGGAAGCAGCTGAAGCTGGCCGCCGAGACGCCGGTCCACGATCCGGATGTGGCGCCGCTGCAGATCGATGTGGGCAAGCTGGTGCGGCTGCTGGTCAAGGAGGAGCAGCTGACGCAGGCGCGCAAGCGGGCCGACGAGCTGGAGCGCGAGAACTTCGATGTGCAGTCGCGGCTGGCGAAGAAGGAGCAGGAGCTGGACCTGCGCATGCAGGAGAAGGAGGACCTGGAGACGGGACTGGCGCGCATGCGCGAGCGCCTCGAGAAGGAGTCCGCCCAGCACTCGCAGGCGGTACAGCGGGCCCAGACGGCCGAGATGAAGGCGGAGGATCTGCAGCATCGCCTGCTCAGCGAGCAGCAGGAGCGGGCACGCCTCGAGCGGCTGGTGACCGAGGGCAGCATTCCCGACGACCAGAAGGTGGCCGGCCTGACCGGCTGCAATGGGGCCGTGTCGCCACCGCCGGCGCCGCCGGCCATGCTCAAGGCCATACCGCCGCCACCGCCACCGATGGCGCCGGCCATGATGCCACCACCGCCGCCGCCCTGTCCGGGCGCCCCACCGCCGCCACCGAGCATGGCGCCAACGATGGGTGAGTCTTGGGCCTTAGGTAAAGCCAGAAAGCTGACATTAATCTTGCTTTCCTTGCTTTTCCCACGACAGCTCCGGCGCCGCCCAAGGTGGAGCTGCCAAAGAAGAACGTGCCACAGCCAACGAATCCGCTCAAGAGCTTCAACTGGTCCAAGCTGCCGGATGCCAAGCTCCAGGGCACCGTGTGGAGCGAGCTGGACGAGAGCAAGCTGTACAACAACATGGAGCTGGAGTCGATAGACAAGCTCTTCTCTGCCTACCAGAAGAACGGGGTGTCGGTGAGTGGCGAGAGCTACTAGGCATCTTTCCCCCCCACTAATGGCTTCCCCTTCCTTCTCCACAGGCCACAGATGGCTCCTACGAGGATCTGCGAGCCACGGGCGGCGGCAAGCCGGCCAAGCAGAAGGTTCTCTCGGTGATTGACGGACGGCGGGCCCAGAACTGCACGATCCTGCTGAGCAAGCTGAAGATGAGCGACATGGAGATATCCAAGTAGGAGTTACTGCCATTTTGGAGGGTAGACAGACACTAACCCCTTGATTCTCCCCTCCTGCAGGGCCATTCTTTCGATGGACAGCAACGAGCAGCTGGCACTGGACATGGTGGAGCAGCTGCTGAAGTTCACGCCCTCGGCGGAGGAGCGGGCGCTGCTGGACGAGCACAGCGAGGACATAGAGTCCCTGGCCCGGGCAGATCGCTTCCTTTACGAGATATCCAAGTGGGTTTTAGAGAGTTGTGACAGAGAATTCCTTGCTTAACCCTTGCTCCTTCCAGGATTCCCCACTACGAGCAGCGCCTGAAGAGCCTGCACTACAGGAAGCGCTTCATGCTGACGGTCAACGACCTCATTCCCCGCATCACCAGTGTGATGGAAGCCTCCCGCGAGGTGGCCCGTTCCCGGCGCCTGCGCAAGCTCTTGGAGCTGGTCCTAGCCCTGGGTATGCCTTTCCCTTCCCCCATTCTCTTTCCTTCGCCACTAAATCCGATCTCTGATCCTCGCAGGCAACTACATGAACCGCGGGGCACGCGGCAACGCCTCCGGCTTCCGCTTGGCCTCGCTCAATCGGCTGGCCGACACCAAGTCCAGTGCCGCCAAGGGCACCACGCTGCTCCACTATCTCGTCCAGGTGATCGAGCGCAAGTTCAAGGACCTGCTGAAGCTGGAGGACGATATACCGCATGTCCGGGAAGCGTCCAAGGTGTCGCTGGGCGAGATGGACAAGGATATACAGATGCTGCGCACCGGCCTGGCGGATGTGGCCCGCGAAATCGAGTTCCATCGGAGCTCGGGCCCCGCCCAGCAGGGCGATCGCTTTCTGCCCGTCATGCGGGAATTCCACGCCTCGGCCTCTGTTCGCTTTGCGGAGCTGGAGGACAAGTTCCAGGACATGAAGACGCGCTTCGATCGGGCCGTGCGACTGTTCGGCGAGGATGGTTCGGTCCTGCAGCCGGACGAGTTCTTTGGCATCTTTGATTCCTTCTTGGGCGCCTTTGCCGAGGCGCGTCACGACAACGAGAGCTTCCGTCGGCGCCAGGAGGAGGAGGAGAAGCGGGCCAGGCAGGAGGCGGAGCTCAAGAAGCGGACGATCGAGCGTAAGAACAAGACCGGCCTGATGAGCAGCGTGGCCCGCAATCTGGGCTTGAAGTCGGGCTCCCCGCACTCTGGTCCGGATTCCCCAGCAAAGGGAGCCGCCGGCGGGGACAACAAGGGCGAGTTCGATGACCTGATCTCGGCACTGCGCACCGGCGACGTTTTCGGCGAGGATATGGCCAAGTTTAAGCGATCGCGCAAGGCGCGCGTCCTCAACGGGAGTGGGGGAGGTGCCGCCACCACGGGACACACATCGCCGCCGCGCCACGGCAGCCTGCAGCGCGAGGAGAGCGGTCGGGAGCGGGAGCGCACGGTGCGGCGTCAGTAGGGGGATTGTGTGGGGGATTCTGAAGGGGACTAGGACCCAACCCAAGATGTGTAACATAAAGTTGAATGTTTTTCGATGAGTATTTTTTTTTTTTTTGTGTTTTCATACATCGCAAAGACACACTTTTTGTAATTATTTATATATATTCTACTATGCATTACAATTATTATATATATATATATATTACACCTAAATATATAGAGCACGTCTAATAAGTATATAATCTAAACGTAAAGCTCGGCTAATGCAAGCGTGAAACCAAATTTTTTACCATAACTCGAAAATTGAAAAATCGAAGCGTAATTGTAACTTAAAGTCTAGAGAGGGAAGTGTTATGGAAGATCATCATATATATATATATATATATCTGTACGCCTATATAGTGCTATATAGTGCAGCGATTTCATTATTATCGTGTAGCGTACATATAGACTCAGCAAGCACCTGGAAATCACCGGAGTTGGCGAAAAATACAAGGAGAAGAGGAGCTCGCGGGCCTGCCATAAAGTCATGTTCATAATTAAGGTCTTACTGTTTGTTTTCTTCTTTATTTTTGTATTTTTTTTAGCACGAGATCCAGTTAGTCGATCGATTACAAACATAAAGCACATTTTAAAGCGCATTATAGGACGTACTCGCATTCGCATGCGGAGAAAGCTTCTTCTATGGAAAATTACACCCCTAACTATTAACAAATTATAATAAACAATTATTGTGAATGAAATAAACGCAACGGGCTTAGTTTGTTTTCTTTAATTGTTGGGAGCTGGGGGGCATTGAGTACAGGTAGGTAGCATGCAGGCAATCGTTGTTGCTGATCAATCAGCTGTATTCCACATGATTTCTGCTCGCCTGGTTGCCAGAGTCAAGTCAAGAGCGGCTCGGAATGCGTTACTTCAGGATGCTTTAAGGTGCTACATTTTCCGCGATACGTCCGCATTCATTCCACGATCCTTAAGCGATCATTTCGCATTCAATCCGCGATAATTCCGCGAACCTTTCTTCCGCGATCATTCCGCGATCTTTAAGCGATCATTCCACGATCCTTAAGCGATCATTCCGCATTCAATCCGCGATAATTCTGCGATCTTTCCGCGATCATTCCATGAACCTTTCTTCCGCGATCATTCCGCATTCAATCAGCAATCATTCCACGATCCTTTCTTCCGCGATCATTCCACGATCCTCTCTTTCGTGATCATTTCTTCCGCGATCCTTAAGCGATCATTCCGCATTCAATCCGCGATCAGTCCGCGAGCATTCCGATCCGCGATCCTTTCTTCCGCGATCATTCCACGAGCATTCCGATCCGCGATCCTTTCTTCCGCGATCATTCCGCATTCAATGCACGATCATGCCTCGATCCTTTCTTCCGCGATCATTCCACGAGCCTTTCTTCCACGATCCTTTCTTCCACGAGCATTCCGATCCACTATCCTTTCTTCCGCGGTCCTTAAGCGATCATTCCGCGATCATTTCTCGATCTTTCCGCAAGCATTCTGATCTGCGATCCTTTCTTCCGCGATCATTTCTTCCGCGATCATTCCACGATCCTTTCTTCCGCGAGCCTTAAGCGATCATTCCGCATTCAATCCGCAATCCTTCCGCAAGCATTCCGATCCGCGATCATTCCGATCCGCGATGGGAAATTATAAACGTCGCAAGCGTACATGAAAGGCCATGACGTTTGGTAATATTAAAAAGAACATGTAATATTGGAGGTGACTGCCCTGTGGAACGGAGAACACATTTACGACGGGCAGAAGGCTGACATTCGGTGAGCTATCACCACTCCATTCTCTCCTCTGTCAAGTGTTATGGAAAATATGTAACAGTAACCAATTTTTGAACTAAGATTTTTTTTTTATCAAACGAGTCGGGGGGTCATCCTAGTTTATTGTCTAGCAGCGCGTTGGTTTATGAGCCTCTGTGAGCGTCGGAGCGGAGGACGCTCTTCGACGATCTAGAATTTTTGGCATAAAGTTAACATGTCAAGGACTAAGGATATTGGGCTGGTTACATACCTGGATGGGCTCCACCCGCTTAGACTGTGTAAAGACTACGAATAGAATGACCAAACCGAACAACAAAAATAGCGCCGGGAAAAGGCCGAATATCTTAGAATCCGACTGTACCGGCGCAGGTTCCGAACCTATAGACCGTGAGATGCCAAAGAAAGAGGGTAAAGATTAGAACCTATATATGTTATTATAACAAAGCTATAATAAGACTGTGCAGGAATCGATTATTTAACTATATCTCAAGACCCAGCAAGGGCAAGTAGATCTGATTTGGATTTTTGTACTTACCAAAGCTGAAAAATTTCATTTTTTAAAAGAAAATTATAACAATACTTTTTCAAAGTCAAAAATTATTATCGAAAAATTGCTCTATGCGTTTTTGTTTATACTTGTTCAGAATGCTTTGTGGAATGAGACTTTACGGCATCGGTCTCTATAAGGTGAGGTGACAGCGGTACATCCAAGGCTAACTAGATCGAAAATTTCGCTTTTATTTGGATATTTCAAAAAGTATAACATAGTAGCAGTGAATAATTTTATGCTTATTAGGTTCTTGAGCGAGTTGAGCTTCTAGGAATTTCTAAACATATCCTGCCAGCTGGATCGAACCCTAAGCTCCATAAGGTTTTAATTCCTGATGGAGCACACACATCGGGATGAGGAGCGTTCGAGGGCGGACGCGGACCATCTATTTGTGCCGTCGCGTCGTTCGACCTTGGGCGCCAAACGAAATCGAAATGATGGGAGGCGAAGGAGGCGGAGGAGGAGGAGAGCCAGCTCGAGAGCTCGCTCTTGGCATTATTTCTGTGTCATTTTCATTTGTTGACTTTTGCAAAATGCCGCATAAATCAAAACGGGCGCTGTCAAGGTCCCGCGCTGGGGGCAGGGGGCAGGGGGCCGAGGCGTTCCGATGCTACTTCCGCGCCATCGACGCCGCCTCTGACGCACTACGTCGAGAGTGCCAGTGCTGCCGCTGCCGCTGCTACGTACGTTCGTCGTCCCACGCCACCTGATGCCCCTCTCCAGGAGACGCCGCTGTGCGTGCGCCTTGGCCAGCTGCCAGTTGACAGCGACGCCCCCCTCATTGCCCCGCCACTACCTCGTTCTCGTCCCGCTTAATTGGCCCGCTTTCGTTGCGTGCTGTCCATCCGCTGGGAGGGATGGAGCGGGGAGGAGGCAGGGTGGCAGGGTGGAGTGGCCAGTGGACAGCAGCAGTGTTGGGTTGTCCATGCGAGGAAGGGGAATAAAAGAAGGGTTCTAAATAAAAACCATAAATAAAATATATTTAAAGTTTTTTTTTTACTTTCTGGAATGTTTTGTGTATTTTTAATTTAATTTTTAATATTTTCCTTTAGAATTACGACAATATTTAACATGAAAACGAATGTTATCACCGTTTAGCCGGACTCAAACCGCAGGGGAAATTATTAGTGGCTTAGGGTTTTTATAAGGGGAAATTTTATAAGGGGATATTTTTAAGACAGTCTTCCAGTCAATTTAGACACAAACCAAACTGGGTGACAAAGTGCAAAGAGTAATGTTTGATTGTAAAAGTTAAATACCGAAAATCAGAGCTGGTTTTAAATTTTAAATTAAGAATGTAACTAGGAAATAATTTTACTTTTTGGTATACAAAATAGTTTTGTTAAATGTTTGTAAATTTAATTTATTAAAGATTAGAAAGTTTCAACCTTTTCTATAAGCCACATTTTAACCTCATTTTTTAAGTTTACTTGCAATTTAAAAAAGTTAGCTGCCTAAAAGTATACTAATTTGTTAAGTACTCTTAAGTACTCTGTACTGCATGACCAATTTGCTTAATTGAATATTTCTGTATCTTAAAAATAAATAAATCATTTTTTTATCTTAATAAATTTAAGTACATAAGTTTTTAATTTTAAATAGTAGAGTAATTTGAGCTTACAAAACTTCACTTTGATTTTTAATAATGTCAAACTGTTACATTTATTTTAAAAACGTGTAAACACGTTATTAAAAAAAACAGAATTACAATTTTTCCCTATCAGTTCGATATTATTTAAAATAAGTACTTAAAATATTATTTTCATAAATATTCTGCCATTTATTATTAGTAATATAATTAAATTAATATAGTTTACCTCCATTTCATGATCAATATTATTATTTTTGTATAATTAAGTCCCCTTTAATGATAGCCAAGTCGTGAACCAACTCTCGGCTAAAAGAAAAGCAGGCAAAGATTGAGTGAGTGCCTGTGACCATCCCCTAATTTCCCCCTATTTCCCGATGACAAATGACCAACGGCTAATGGATGATGGCCTGACCTCTATGCCGCTTACAAATTACGAATATGCTTTGCATATAGAATCGCGCGATCCGAGCGATGCTATAAATATACGTTCAGAATAAAAAGAAAAAAAAACACTCTTACATTTGACGATCGCCCATTTCCACTTGCCACTTGCTCAGCTGCAGCTGAGTAATGCCCCGAAATGCGGTGCTTTTCTTCTCAGTATTTTCTTTGTGGGAAAAATAAAACCCGTACTCGTACATATATGAGATGGAAAATAATGAAAAATGCGCGGCACATGCCGCCGGCTGTCCGCTGTCCCCCCTCCCCCACACACCATCCGCCGGCGGAGAAGAAGAGCAAAATCGACGAAATGTGCTCGGCGAGTGTCAAAAACGCGTCAAGATCAAAGCGAGCACAAAATTTCACCGCCCATTCTGCCAAATGCAACAATAAATTGGCCAAAAGACAACAGCAGCAACAACATGGGCCAGAAAGCGAGTACGAGTTTTCTATGACAATGGTGCTTGCATAATTAGCTTACATTTAATTATGGTTATAAATTATTAATTATTCCACAGAGCTGACAAGAAATGATTTACAAAAATCATCAGCTTGATCCTTGCGATCTTCCCACTATGGTTGATGTCTGAACTAAACGAAGGCGTAGTGATAATTTTCCCATGTCTTGGGTTTGTGTGCCAGCTAACACCTGGAAGCGATCACCTGAATTTCTCACGATTTTTACCGTTTAAAACATAAATTCGGGTGCTAAAATGTCCGCCACAGCTGTACACAGATTTTTACCTCCTCTTTGGGCGCGTACAAATTGCACGAAATGTTGTTTGTTCAACAATTTGCGGCCCACTGCTGCCATATGTCCCGAGTGAGTCAGGGCAGGCCAGGATGGATCGGATCGGATTGGTTGTAGATGTGGAGATGCGGCTGGGATTCGACTTGCAGATGCCATTACTGCTGCGGCATAATGAGACAAGTTCAATGCATTTAAATGAGCCCGATTACCGCCGTGCCAGGCCCTTGGAGGAGTGCAGTGGCGTGCCACGGAGCGGGGGGGCAACCCTGAGACGCTTTCCATATGGCGCTTTCCCGACAGGCCACGGCCCTGGGTTGCAGCGTGTTCTCAATACTCCTTGCCAAGTAGCTTATCTTCTTTTTGAACGGTTGCTTTCTCTTAGGGTTAGGGATAATTAACTGTCAGTTAAAGTTAATCCACAAAATAATTTGAATTTCTCAATGTTCGGTTATAGGTAAAATTTGTTTAATGGAAGGTCTGTAAAGCGCACAAAATGTGCTGTTAAGCGCACAAAATGTGCTGTTAAGTTCACAAAATATGCTCTAAACGCTCAAAAGGTGCTGTAAAGCTCTTAAAAGGTGCTGTTAAGCGCACAAAATGTGCTGTTAAGTGCACAAAATGTGCTCCAAGCGTTCAAAATGTGCTGTTAGGCGTACAAAATGTGCTGTTAAGCGCACACAATGTGCTGTTAAGCGCAGAAAATGTGCTCTAAGCGCTCAAAAGGCGCTGTGAAGCGCTCAAAAGGTGCTGTTAAGCGCAGAAAATATGCTCTAAACGCTCAAAATGTGCTGTTAAGCGCTTAAAATCGGTTTTTAATAGCACAAAATATTCTGTTATGCACAAACACAGGGTTGCTCTGATCAATAACAATGAAAATCATTCGAATATCTTTTCTTGACGACAAAAAAGTTATTTATTCACAGTTTCTGTAGGAAAATAGTACAAAACCGACCTGATATTTTTAACACAAATTCCAAACTGATATCTTGTTTTCCTTCTCATTAGCTGGATTAAATTCGATGTTCCTTTAATACAAAAAATGTAACTCAATCAATTAAAGTCCCTGTTGCGTCTTTGCAATTATCTTTCCGTGTCTCGGCTCAGGCCAGCCCAGTTCTCCCTGCGACTTCCCAAATTATTTGGACGAAAACAGAAAACAGAAAACCGAAAACCGAAACAGAAACAATAATAATATAATAATCAAAACATTTTAAGCGCCTGCCAAGGTTGTCCGCCGGCAAACAGGTCTCCTCCAAGTGTCGCTGCTGGCAGACTAGCGGATGCCCTACTGAACGGGGACCCAAGGGGGTTACTACTTACTGGCGGGGACAATAACAACAACAACAAAGCAGCCATTATAAACAATAAACAATAGCGGCGACACAAATTAAACAATAACAATAGGAGGGGGGGGTTGTATGGGGTAGCGCCCTACACAAAATAAGCAAAAATGACAGGCAACAAATTGTAGAGCGACGCTGTTTTTAACATTCTGTTTCTGTTTCGGTTTCGGCTATGAAATGTGCACTGAAAAAAATTAATGCAAAAATAGAGATTATATATTTAAGGTATGGCTAGATAGGAGAAAAAAAATAGCTAACATTTTGTTTATTATATTACCTACTTAAAGCTAAAAAAGACTAAATTTAGCTTTACCATTTGTTAGCCTTGGTAAAATGTAAACATTGTGCGTATACTGTCCGTGTGCTGGCAGAGGTTAGGCAGAGAAATTTACCGACTTGATATAGATACAGATATGATATATAAAAGATATCAATTTGATATTTTCAAGAATATTCTAACTGTCTTTTATAATATTAAATATATATTTATATAAAAATGAATTAATTTTAATTTGATTTTTTTCTATATGTTGAAAGTGCCAGAAAATTCCTTTTCCAAGATAAAAATTCTTGAAAATTACTTGTTGCTTTCCCTTAATTGTTTCCAGTGCGCCTTCTTTCGCTTCGCTATTTTGCCAGCTTTGTTGTTCTCGAATTGTTGCTTTTTGCGTTAGTTTTGATTAATTAATTTCCTGACTAATTCATCCACAATGCGCGACTCGCTGGAGCCAGCGACGGCGGCAAATGTGCCAAAAAAAATACAAAAAAAAAAGCAAAATAAGAGGAGCTGGATGCTAGGAGAGGAGGCTGGAGCGAGAGGGAAAGCGGGTAATTGCGAATAATTGGAAATGATTGCGTTTTGCTTTTTGGGATGCGAAAAATTCTTCATTAGAACGCAACGTGCAGCGAACCGAAAGGGAAAATGGAAAACTCATCAAGGAAAATTAGTTCCTAAGATCCAAAAACCGTTGAGCTAAATTCCAAATAAAAGAATAATAAATTAACAGCATATCTGCATACTTTTGCCTTTTTATTAAATTAAATTTGTAAGCAGCTTGTCATAAATAAATAAATTGCTTGTCATAAATAAATATTAGCTATATTTATTGTAGGTGACTGTCCCTGCTTATTATACCCTTGCAGGGTATTATAATTTTGTCCAGAAGTTTGCAACGCAGTGAAG
>JAEIIF010055122.1:0-10477 GCA_018874455.1 Drosophila trapezifrons
TTTTTTATATTCGTAAACTCGCTGATTATTAGCACGATAGCATTTAATTAGATTTTGGGGCGGCGGAATGACGGACTTAGTGGCATTGTGAAAGGCAGCCCCAATGCTGGCGGAGATCTGGGCGCAGTCACAGCTCATTAGACGCCAACGCTCGAAATATTGGAGGTTATTTCTTCTTTTTTTGCATATAACCGTTTCCGTTTTGGGTGAACAAAAAAAAACTAAGAAAAACTTGTAATTTATCGCTTGAAGCGGCCTTGATCGCTGCCTGGGCAGTCGGCGAAGCGAAAATGTTGCAACGTTTGTTCTGCTGATTGTTTTGTTTATTTGTTGCTGGTGTTGGGCAAAACATAATCATAAAACTGTAAACACGAAATGCATAAATTGCAAGAGTCGCGAGAGGAGGCATCGAACGGCGCGGCGGAGGCTGCACTTAACCCAGTTCGCTGGCCGGCCTGCCATTTACCATTTAGCATTTAGCAACTGCCGCGTCGCATGTTGCGGGTCCATTGATTGTGCCCCGTCCGAGATCCGCTGACTAGACAAACAAACCCACTGCCTGCCGGCACATACTATAGGTACTACTCGTACTAAAGCTATATATATATAGCACCTGGGGCTCAGGTGCGCCGGGGTGCTGGTACCAGGTGACAGCGGCAAGTGCAGGGCGCGTTTATGGCTGCACACACGCAAAAAAGAGCACGAAATTGGCTTTAAAACTTAAATATATATACTAATGTATTTGGCCAAGTTTAACAGGAAAGCCACAGAGCTTGCAAGTGAGCCAAGACCGGAAACACTTAGGCGCTGAGGGAATGTAAATGTTTTATTGGGAAATAACTTTTGTTGAAGTTTATTTCTGGGTTTACTAACATGGCTTAGAACTAGGTTTTCTTTTAGTTACTAAAGGAAAAGGTTTGGTTAAATTTTAGACCACTTTTCACCAGTGCCTGCCCTATAAGCCATTAGCTCTCCCGCCTGGAAGCGCGCCGCTTTATCAGCTGCCTTATCGGCGGTCCCGGGCCCCTATGCCGCGAGGGTGGCCCAAGTGCGGTAGCTGGCTTGACAGCAGGATGCAATGGCACTCGGCAGACACACAGGGGCTACCAGTAGCCGCACAGGAAGCATGGACATATGCAAAATGGTAATGGAAATGGAAATGGAAATGCAAATGCAGTTGAGACAACGAAAACGACAACGACAATGGCTTCATCACCTGCGGGCAGGCAGACAATTCGGGGCGTGGCCCTGAGTGCCGCCTGGCTAATTTCTAAACACAAATTTACCCATCCGCCCCAATGTACAGTTAGAGAAAAAAATCAAGGGGGGAGCATAAAAAACATTGGGGGTAAAAAAATAAAAACGCGCGCGCCAAGTTGTCTGCAAGTGTTGCACATCGCACAGATCCCAGCGCCGCGATACAAAGCCAAAAGGCCACCAGCAACAACAGCAGCAGCATCAGCAATATCTGCAGCAGCAGCAGCAGCAACATCAGATGCAACAGCAGCAGCAACATCAGCGGTGGCAGCAGCATTAGCAAAAACAAAAACAAAAACAATGGTGGCAGCTGCTACCGCCACAAAACATAATCTCTGGCGATATCTCAGCAGCGGCATTCGTGTGGCTTCCTTGGCCGCCACCTCCCTAGCCAAGCCACCCCCTCGCTTAACCCCTTCCTCATACTCACTGCACTATGGTCAAATATTAAATTATATTGTCCTTAAATCGTAGATACTGTGACTAATTTATTTTGTATTAAATAAAAGAAATGAAACAAGCAAAGTAAATAAAGAAAAATAATGAAGAAGGCGGTTGCCTTGTGAAATAATCTTAAAAACAGTTATATTCATTTATTTTTGTCAAGTCCAATAAACTAGTCATCGTGCCTATAAGAAGACCTATCTAAAAGCTATTTAAGAAAGTTTAAAAAATGTTTTTAATATTATATGTACAGCTAAACATGTTAGCTAAATATAAGAAGAGTTCTTTATATTATATTTCACTCGAAGTAGGCTTCAAATTAAATGATCTTAAGCACTAAATATTGCAGCAATATTATTACATTTTTACTTGAAGCAAGAAATGTTAAATATAATATTTTTCCAGCAAATGTTAGCTTCTTTTCCATTGTGAACCGTCTAAGTAGCTTCAGCTTCAGCCGCCGCCGCCTGGTTTGTTTTTATTATTTTTCCTTCGCTTTCCGTTGCATCGCCGGCGGGCCTATGGCTTAGTTTGCTTTTTTTCCCCAGTGTTTTTTGTCCGTAACTAATAAAAATTTCAATTTGTACGCTAAACGGTTATTGACGTATTACAGCTAGCGAGCTAGTGGCCAGTTGGCGGCCACATGAACATCCACAGCCAGACAGGCTGGAGCTGGAGCTGAGGTAGCAGCAACGCCTTCAGTTATTGTTTCTGCTGGTTCAGAGCAACGCCTTCGTAATGTTTTATTCATTGCGAAACCCCAGCATCGACCAGAGTGAAGCTTTCGCCCAAAAAAATAAGAAAAAAGGTTACCAAAATACAGCGGGAAAACTTATAGTTGGATTTTTGAACCCATGTCCTTGACATTGTTAAGAGGCCGCACCTGGTTATAAAATTAAAATAGAGTCTCCAAGAGATTCCACTTCCATTTCCGGCCGCAGCTTAATTACAGTTCGCTGTGCACCCAAATTATTGCCTATCTTTATGGTAATTACAGTAACTGGCTTAATTACATAACCCGAGTGTCTCGAGTTCGTGATTTTTTTTTTTCAGACAATGCGGCATGAAATTACGTTGAAGTACGCCTTAATGTCAAAACCGATGTTCAAGGGGCTTGTCCGCTGGAAAAAAATATAGAAAAAATACTGAAAAAACCGCCTAAATTTTAACGAAGATCCAAACGAATCTGATGAGGTACGCAATTAAGCTGATTTGCGATTTAGCAATGCTAATTTTAGAAAATAAAACTTGGACAAGCTGTGGGAATATCAATGGAAACGGAGGTCAAATTATAACGAAAATAAGTAAATATTTGTGAACCATGAAAGAGGCTGTTAAATATCATTTTTATTAATGGTAGACTATTATAAAAATTACTAATAGTATAATAAGCATTATCATCAGCTATATAACCTTAGCTTTTAACTCCAACTTAATGTCCTACAGAATAAAATATTTAAACATAAAATAGCAACTGCAAATGTGATTCTGTCACTTTTAATTCTGATATATTCGGAATTTGTGCAGCCTTTTTTGTTTTCTTATTAATAACTAGTTTTATGAAACCATTTTTTTCTTAAAAAATACCCCTTATGAGGACAACCAATTTGCATATCTCCTTGGCAATTCAGGGCTGACTTTTACCAGTCATTCTTCAAGCAATCAAATCTTGAACCCGGAAAGCACTTGATTGTAAATACAAGGTCTTCGCACGGCTGCCAGTTCGTCAGACAAAGGCTTTAACTTCAACTCCAAACTGGCCACAGTCCTGTTTTGCTTTTTTGGCTCCCCCGAGCACTAAGCAATTAAGGCTGTCCCGGCTCGTTTAATAAACATATATTTTCCATTTAATTAACTTCCTTAAATGCTTAACATGTTTTTTACATAATTATTGCGCGCGCTGCCATTAAATGAAACAATGACAGCGGAGGAGAGCTGGAAACTGGGACTGCAAATTATGTGGGTCACCCACCGCAGGCCAAACGTAAGGAGATCAAGCCAGCGATGGACATAAAAGGCTAAACACATCCAACTGTACAGTCGCATAAAGATCACGATTAAATGAGTGCACAATTGGATCAAATTTGCGCCAACAGTCGCGGCTGCAAAGGGGCCCCCAAACGAACTTAAGCCGAGGCCGAAGCCAAGACCGAGAGGCTGAAGTTGCAGCTAAAAAAAACCCAGCTCCCAGGCTCTGTTCAAACGGCTCATAAAGGTGCAGGCTCCTCTTTGTCGTAGTTGCTGGTAATGCACGGAGAGAAATTAAAAGAAAAATTAATCTTAAATATTGTGTATAGATCAGGGAAATAATTCTGTAAATAAATATCATGTTTACAACTAAGGGACTATTATATAATTACATTTTTCCTTAGTTTCAAACCTCATCTGCCCTATATAATCAATTGTTCAAGCCAGGTATGTTGTTTAGTCTCTCCACGATGTTTTATACATAAACTGATCGTAGATAAACCACAGAACTCTCAGTTCTTATGTATAAAACACCACTCTACACTCTGTTTATAATCGAAATATGTAATGATCCCATATTATCCCCCTTTATTTCTCCCAGTGCTTAGCCATGGCAGTAAAATTGAATGCGTGTGGGTTGCAATGTGACACATACTGTCATTATTACCAAGCAACAACCTCTAGCGGCCAACGGCAAAACGACAAAACACCAAAAAGCCAATGCGACCAGGCCAAGACGGTCTCATATTACCAACTGTGCAGTTTTGGCGGCGGCTCGTTACGGGAAAAAGCCAGAGCCAGAGTCAGAGCCAGAGCCTGAGCCCGAGCCCCGCGTTAGAGCCTGGCTCAGGGAAAAAGCCCAGGCTAAAAGGAGTATATTGGCCTAAGAAATTTATGCATTATGCAATGTCGTCGCTTTTTCAGGCTAATTTCTGTTTTCCTCTTTCACCGTGGGCGACGACGAGGGGTAAATCTGAGAGCCTCATCAAGCAATTAACAGATGAGGGAGTTACGGAACTGGAACAGGGGGGAAGCTCCATTTCGGATATGGCTAATTGGGAGGTGAGAGATGTAAGGGAATCTGGGCTTACCATGGAGAGTAGCGCTAAGATATATAAAGATTAAGTGCTAGGGAAAATGTTCCTAATTGGTAATTAATTTAAACATGTTCCTAGACATCTTAGTTAAAGGTTTTAGCAGGAATTAATAAATTGAATTAGCTTCTCTCTTCACTGTTACATATATAAATATTTTTCTACTTTTTCAAATCATATACCTCATCCAATGTTCCTCTGTTGTCCTTGTTTCCTTGACAACATAATAAATAAAGTTTGTTTTTTCTACATTACGAGCTTTCACTTACGCAATTCGTTCAACATAAAAAACGACCATCCACCTTGATTTATAATGAACAAAATATATTTCCCAACGAACTCAGACATCGTCTTGGAGCATTCCATAAATTCAACTAACAACATTTGAAAGTCCCCCCTGCCGCCTTCTTATGAGCGACACAATGCCACCCAGGCTAAGGTGAACTAATTCAGAGTTATGCCAGTCGAGCAGACACAAAAAAGTGTTTCTAATTTTTGCTAGTGAAAGCCAAGAAGGCAGCGGCAGTGAAAATTGCAATAACAACGACAAACATTGCCACTGATTAGCCGGTAGCCAGGAATCCTGTTGCCTGTTGCCTGTTGCCCGATGACTGTTGCACGTTGCCAGTTGCAATGCTGCTGTTGCACCTTGGCAAATGGCAATAAATTTTGCACTTGAAATAAAAAGTAATGCTGGAAATTGTAACATAAAGCAACTGTCACACATAAAAATATCAAACTAGCTTTCGGAGGGAATGAGAGCTGGAGCTGGAGCTGGAGCTGGAATGCACACACCACACTCACACACAGTTGGTGTGCTTTTGCTGACTGACTGGCAACTGTCACTTTTGGCCAAGTTGCATGTCCACAGCAATTGCTACCATTTTCATTTCGTTTTTCCTCGGCCTCGGCGTTGACAATTTTTCCTTCTCTCCGACTGTCTGTCGGTGTGCCTATTTCATTTCCAGCATATTTTTTTTTTAGAGAGATGGGAGGAAAAATATCGTTTTAAATCGATTTATTATTTGTATCGTTTCGATAACGAACGGAGTATAGATCTAAGTATTATGTAATTTAATTGGTTTACTTGTTTTATTTAACAATGTCAAGATTTTTAATAATATGTTTGTTTTTATTCAATACTACAAGTTATTTACGTTATATAGGATTTTTGTTTGGTCGAACTATCGTTTCAGAACGATATACCAAAGTGTCTTGTAGTTGCTCATCCCTAATTAGGCAGCCAAGTCTCTAACCGATACTTTTAGATGTTTGTTTAACAATATATCGAGTCTCTATTCTACAAACATTTCAATATCTTCTTTCTAAACATTGTTTACATCGATATCTGCTTTAAATATTCGATATTAGCTTCTATAAGATTTTTTCGATACTTCTTTCAAAAATATATCGAGCTTCTATTCTATAAACAGTTCCATATTTTCTCTATAAACATTGTTTACATCGATATCTGCTTCAAATATTCGATATTAACTTCTCTACGATTTTTTCGATACTTCTATCAGAAATATATCGATGTATCTAACCGATACCCATCCCTAATTCAGCATTCAACATTCACCCGTCGGGCGTCGGCTGCGTGGGCTGGGAGCTTAGTGAAAATTGGCAAAAATATTTGGTCAAAATGTAAAAGTTATTGCAACCGCTGAGAGAGGGACAGAGGAGAGAGAGAGAGATACTGAGAGGCCGCGTCTGGCAAATGTTAATTTACGATTTCAATTTGGCGGCCACATAATTTATGCGCCTTAATTGAGCGGCCCCTAGACAAAGGAGGCGGCTCAGAGCTGCTCGGTGCAAGGGGGTGGCGTTTTACCAACTTGAACTTCACAAAAGTTATGACATGAAAGTCGGTTAGTCACGTCTTGTGTTGCTTTTGCTGTGCCTCCGTTGCATGCTGCATGTTGCATTTGACACACATTCGAATGCAGGCGGGATTGGTACTGTGCGGCTCAAGGTCAACAGTGATGGCTCATTAATTCCAGCCTGTCATGACGCGCAGCTTCCCCCCATGCCATGTTGCATAAACGAGGCAATTGAAACGAATTTAAGTTAGTTGCCAGCAGCTAATTCAAGGGCATGCTGGCGCTGCTGCTGCCGGTGCTGCCGGAGTTTGCAGCAATTTATTTCAATTAGAAACTCATGAGGGTTCGACGCTCGCAGCTTTGTTACACTTTGTTTGGGTCTAGCATGCTTTTGTTGTGGGCGCAAGCACAGAAAAACTGCTCTACACAGAGGGAAAAAGCATAGAAAAGGGTTTTATAGCACGTTAAGCTAACATTCTTGATTAGAAAGAGTTGATAGAATATTTCCAAGTGTCCAATCGAATTTAATTTGAAATAAATGTGCTGCACGCGTCCGGAATTATTAAAAGGCAGTTGGGCCTATCAAAAAGAGTTCCAAAGATGGCTATATGCAGGCGACAGAGGTCTTCGAACTCGACGATGACTCAACCCCGGCACATGGGAAGGAAGTTATGACCCAACTACCTTCAAACAACTTTCCTAAAACCCACCGATCCGTGGCCAATCCGCGGACCGTTGCAGTTGCAAATATATCCGAGATTCGCGAGATTCGAGAGATCCGAAATCTAAAATCCCCCCGAATCGTCGACACCTTTCCCGCCTTTCGCTCTTGGCCACATGGCTGCAGGTTAGTCAGGCATATCGGCCACTGGCCACTGACTTTCCCAAAAGCCGCAAAGGGAGTTCATTTTGTGGGGAAAAACAAACTGAAATGCAATCCTCGGCTAATAAGCCACCTATGTGGATTTTTCATAGCAGCCACTCTCTCTCGGGTCCAGCATAATGATGCAAATTTTGGTCAGGGCTCCGACGATGATGATTGTTATGATGCAATTGCAATTCGGGAAAAATAACTGCAATTGTGCGGCCCAAAGTCTGGCCGCAAGCCTTGGCCAGTGTCCTGCCACTGCCACACAATAAAGACGCCTTGGATTCGCCATGGAGCTCCCACTCTCTCTATTATGCTAACTCGATTTGGGCAAACAGTCCGCCAAATTATTGTTATTATGCGGAAATGCCCAAAAAAAAAAAAAACAGCCCCAGAGATAGCTACAAATTGAGGGAAAAAAAAAGAAACGAAGTATCAAACTTCAAGCGCTTACGAAATTGGGCGCAGAAAATTGGCAGCCGACAATCTCGCCATCCATATGTTTAATGGCAAAATTTGGCGATTTTTTTCGGTTTTTTTTTTTTTTCTAGTTGCCATTTTTCATAGCTCGTTCGGAGCCCGATACAAATCAATCATTATACTTTGCAGGCAGTGTAATTTGTACCCTTTTTGCTTGTTTTCACTTCCTATTAAATTATATTTGGCATTTAACGAAGCGAGAGAGGTGGGTGCACCGCCAGCAGTATTTGACATCAATTACAAGAGAGCTGACTCCCGGAGCCGTTCCCTCAGGGATTCGGTGGAGCCCCTGGCCCATAATCCTCCATAGCCCGAGGGAATTAAAGGCGCGGCATTGACAGCTTTCTGGGCCGCATTTGACGCACGCCCGTTGTACTAACAACAAATGCAGCAGAAACATGGGCCAAAAACTAAGGCAAACTCTCCCAATTCCTAGCTAGAGATACACCAAAAGAAAAGGGATTTCTTTAGGAATATATAGCTATATAAATATATAGAAAAAATCATAGGTAGCAGGCTTTACTTAAAGCAGTTTCAGGAGAGATCTTTCCTTGGCTTCTCCAATAACCATAGATAGCCTTTAAAAGGCAAGTGCTTACTCATTATATTATTTTATTTATTATTTGAGCTGTAAATAGTTTTCAAGTACCCTTAAACCCACAATACTGCTTTATTTCGCTTACCATAAATTTCTTTTAGTGCACAGTCTCCAGCCTCCTCGACGTGATTGAGTAATTTCGATTGTCTTGTGGCAGAAGTTTATCAAGCCGAATAATATTAACGACATGGCCCGGCTGCTGACTCCTGACTGCTGGCTGCTGTTGGCCAAAAGAAAGGCAAATAATGCAACAGCCGCACGTCATTTATGGGTGCAATGGTGTGCTGGCTTGATAATTTTTTCGGGTGTCGCTGGGGCAGCGTTTTTAATTATGTTGCAGCATGCACAGCCTCGGCTATGGCCAAGAAAAAAGTGCATTAAAATACGTATATATTAAGTTGAAAGTCTGGCGGCGAGGTCCTGAACTGTGGGCCAGCATAAAATAAATTGGTTTTTACTCGCCGATGATTGCCAATCCAGGGAGCGAAGACCAGGAAGACCAATGCCCATGTGGCTGGTTTCCATCCATAAATCAAATCGGGATATATGCATATATATAGCGAGTTCTAAGAGCGAACTCACAGCGGAAAAAAGTTAAGTTTACTTCAAGGAGCTCCCCGACCCCAAGGAAAGCTGATCTGCTTTATCGATGGTTTCTTGCCGAAAAGTGGCATTCCGTTGACATTTCTCCTGGTCAGACTTATCAGTGTAACTCAATATAGCGTCGTTTAATCAACATTCTTGAGTAATTTTTGTGGATTTTTCGGCAATTTTTTGCGATCTTTGCGGCTTATGCAATTGCAGAGGAGGGGGTTAAGGTCACACTGTGAGAAATTAAGCGAAATTTAATATGTTTTGATGCTTGAATTCAATTTAAGGAAGAATTCTTTAATTGAAAACCAAGCAAAGATTAAGGAATAATATCTAAAGGGCGTGTAGATCTCTTAGAGTTAAAAATAGGCAACCAAAACCAGCACTATCTTATAAATATTTATTTATTTTTTATTCCAATTATATATATTATGTTTTTTGTGCTTTAGTTACTATTTATAAATTATATTTAATTGTCCAATTTAAATGAATTCTTTCCGCTCAGGTTTCGATACATGCTGTGCACTTTTTCAACAACTGCGTGCACTTTTTGGATATCAAATTTCACCGGGTCCCCCTATATATATATGTATATATACATTGTATACCGCATATGCCTTTTAAAGCCCTTTAAAAACCATTAACCCGCTGCGGCGCAAATTAATGAAGTTAAGTGACCGAAAAGGGTTGCGAGCGAGCAATCAAAAGATTGAAAGATACAAAACGCAGACACGCTTAACAACAGTTAACGTCAGCGTAGAGTTACTTGCAGATGGGCTGGTAAAATTATTAATTAAATCATTATTTTTTAATAAATTATGGATTAACAGATTAACAGTGGAGAGGGATTGCCCAACATATGCACGCATGACTCATTACAAAATCGAGCAACTACAAAAACAAATAAAGCTGGCAATGTGCGAAAAAGCGGCAATTAGCATGTGGCACTCTGGCTGCAAAACGCATTCGCCAAACACTTTCCCAATCATCAAAGTCATTCATACGCCTTTCAACTGCACGCGCGTGCAGTGCCTACGGACAGTGGTAAGAAATACCGATTTATGGGGAAAAACTTGTATTTTATTTAACAAAACTCCTATAGATATACTAATATTTTATGTCCATGACTTATTCATTAATGATTGTACAGAATTTTTATTATAAAAAGCTTCAACAGTAGGGTTGGTCAAAAGATCGATGGTACTATCGATAGTATCGATGGTCGAAAAATTTAGCAAACATCGATGGTTCTGGGCCACCATCGATACTATCGTTTCAGAAAAATAATTCTTTCCTGTAAGTATTTATGGTATATTTGAAAAAAAAATAGTATATTGTGGTATATTTCTGCAAG
>JAEIIF010055126.1:0-15649 GCA_018874455.1 Drosophila trapezifrons
AAATCGACTCGGCTGGTGACGCTGATCAAGAATATATATACTTTATAGGGTCGGAGACGCTTCCTTCTGCCTGTTACATACATTTTCAAAGAGGCTTACAATACCTTTCGATCAAGTAATAATTGGTTCTGATCGGACTATCGTAGCAGAATTTAAATTCTACTGCTATATCTATATAGTAGTCTCCTTGCGCACCACAGTTTCGGTGCTCATCGTCACTACGTGGACTGCCGTTCACAGTGATTGAGCAGAAGACGATCTTTGCATTCTTTATTTATTTCATTTTTTATTATCTGGATGCAATTTTATTTAATTTTCGTATTACAAATAATAACAAATGTATGTATATCAAATATTTTAGTACAATATGCTTCTTCTTTTCTCACTTTTATTTTCTTCGTTAACAATAATTGTTTATTAAGACGTAAAAGTTGTTCTCCCATTCTCTCACATTCGGCCTTCTTCTACGATGAATTCTGATTGTTTTATTATTAATTTCCATTTGTTTGTGGTTTTTATTTCGTAATAATTGGCGACGTTACGTTCACGGTTTATGAATCCCTTCCATACGTGTGGTATGTATGCAAATGTTTTGTGATGTTTATCAATAGGTAGAGTTTATAAAAGAGCTTTAAAGGGTCAAT
Source organism: Drosophila trapezifrons (assembly GCA_018874455.1). Classification (NCBI taxonomy): domain Eukaryota; kingdom Metazoa; phylum Arthropoda; class Insecta; order Diptera; family Drosophilidae; genus Drosophila; species Drosophila trapezifrons. Next base: position 645 of record JAEIIF010055126.1, read on the forward strand.
CAATTATAAAATGGTTATATATGTATGTAATAAAAAAGCAAAAGAAACACACACAAACTATAAATTTAAAATTAAAACAAAAATGGTCTAAGCGAATCTAAGCCTAATGCGTGTGTGTATGTCTGAAACATACTAATCGTGTTTATTTTAATTAAAAAGGAAACAATCTTGGAAGCTTCCAATGCGATTTAGATCCTTGCATCCACTGCCACTGCCACTGTCCTCTTTCTCTTTCTTTATAAACAGTTGCGCTGCGCTTGCTTTTAGCCGAATCTTGAAATATACATAAAACGCGATTTTGAGAGCTGAAAAGGTTTGGAAAGATAATTTGGAAATAATTTGGAATAGGTCGAAATATTTTGTATATCTCAATTTACAATGCGATCGTGTTTTTTTTTTTTTTTTGATTTATTAATTTTTATTGTTTTCTTTATTTGCCAATTTTTCAAAAACTTAAAACATTTTACACAAATTAATTTTAAAAATTTTTAATACGTACGCAGTCTGTTTAAAAGTAAAGTTAGATTATACACTCCTACGCCTACATATACATTATATACTCAATATATATATTTATAGAGAAAGATATATATATTTATTGTATATATAGATTTAGTAATTATGATTAAATCTTGCCTTTGCATCATCACAATTCATGTAAAGTTTTTCATTTTTTTCGCTCAGTTTCCATGCGCAGTTTGCAATTTTGTTGTCCACCTTGCTTTCATTCTTTCTTTCATGATACTTTTTGACTTTATTTCTATTTTGTTTTCATTGTTGTGTTGCTCTTGTTGAAGGTTGTTGAAATTTACACACGTATACAGTTATTGTTGCTAGATCATAGATAAATTTTGCTTGCGCTCCTTGCTCTGCTCCTCTTCACAAATACACAAAGATTGTAAACCAATTAAACAGCTAAACAAATTAGTTCGTTAAGTATTTAACATTAGTGCTTTATGTTAGGTCGTAAAAATATTTTGCTAAAAATTAATATTCATAGTTTAATATATATAACATACTATTGAAAACTTAAGCGCACAAACAAAACTAAATATTCAAATTAAAAACTAATTTTGCCAAACGTTTTTGCTTTCCCGAAAAATTAAAACAAAAATTACAAATTACAATATTTAACACAATTAGGGATAAAGGTTGGGGGGCGGGGTGCGGGTGCGGGTGCGGGCTCAAGGGTTCCAGGACAATTTTAGGATTCCAAAGGAGAAATGATTTTCGAAATATAACGGCACATAATTTTGTAATAATTTCAATTGTTCAATTTTTTTTGAATCGACGACGAAATCGGACAACTTTAACGGATTGTGTAACAATTTGCCAATTAGTGTATAGATTTAGTTTAGTTTTAGTTTACAATAGAAAAAACACATTAACAATTAAAACTTACAAATTAAATTACAAATTTAAAACAATATAAAATCAGTACAGTTATCGAATTAAACAAATCGTTAAAATTAATTATATTTATATATTTGCAATTTTTGAATTGGGTTCAAAGGTTTTAAGTCACCAAACGTGGAAATTTCGAAGGCGAAAAATCGAAAATTTTGCATGCAAAAAGACGCGGCGTTAAAGAATTTGTATAATTATTCACTTCCTTATCAAATTAATTCATTTGTTGTGTTTGTGTGTGTTTAAAGAAAAAAAAAAATGATAAAATGATTAAAAGTTTAAAAGTATTCCTCCCTTTCGATTGCGTGAAATGCTCTCAATGAAAAAGTCAAATATTTAAGGAAAAATTCATAGGGAAACTTATCAAAAATATAAAAAATTGGTACATCTTTTAGTAATGTTCTTTCTTCTTTTGTTATTGTAGTTAGAAAATGGCGCACACTTCTCTTCCTCTACAACGACAGTTTACTTTACTTTAATAATTATGTGTATAGATGTGTGTGTGTGTATTTGTTGTGTGTGTGTGTGAGTGTTACTAAAGTTAAGCTTAACTATGGTCATTTAGAATTTGTTGTATATATTCTCTTATTGTTTGTGGCTAATTATTATGTATTTAAAGTTCTTTGCTGGTTTGCAAATTTTGCGCAAGGTTTAATTCATGTTTTTATCGTTAAATTTCATTACTTTAGGCAACTGCTTGGTGTGTGTGTTGTGTTTGTCTGTGTATGTGTACTTTTAAATTTAAAAAAAACGTTTATTGTTTTTTAGGCTTATGCTGAACAATGTTCATAGATACGTTTTAAAACACACGCGTCCTTCATCAACTACTGCCAACAGTTTTGTATTTTGCTTTATACTTGAGTTCAAAATTGGAAGTATTCATTCGTTAGTTTAAAACTAATTTATATATTTTTTGTTTTTCGTTTTCGTTTTAGTTTTTGTTTTTGTTTTTGTTTCTTTTCGTTTTTATACATTTATATATATTAATTAACTTTTTGCTTTACTTGAGATCTTGCAATAGCGGAAACTTAAACGACAGAATTTTGTTCAACCAAACACGATTTGTTCTCTCGAAATGTTGCAAAAAATTATATAGAATTAAAGAAAGGCAAGTTTCATTGTTTGTTTTTCATTGATTTTCATTTCCCTATAAACGTACTTTGACACGTGTGTGTGGCGTTGTTCTTTTTCTTTATAGGCATGGAGTTAGTGCTTAGTTTTGCAAGTCGGCTCTCGATATATCTGTATTATTATTATCCTAGCGTACGGCTGGGCTGTTGGATTCCCGCCGTGTTACTTGTGTGCGTAGCAGTTGTAGATGATGAGTAAAGGAAATTGGGAAGAGAGACTAGTCTGAACTTGATATTAGATAACTGGATTTAAATAGAATTTCATAGTTTGAGTTTGAGTTTAGGTTGGCTGCTATTACGCACTTGAGCGCTGGCTAATTGATTTCATAGTTTCGTCTAGTTCTCCTCGCGAACGCTCGAACGTTAAGTACGATTCGATTTCTGCATCGTACGTGCTTTATATTAATGCGTTATTGTATTAAAATTTATAATATTCAATTGTATTATTAGGTTCGTTACGTTTACTGTTTTTGTGATGTGTGGTCTCCGCGTGTCCTTCTAATTCGTTGCTTCATTTTGCAGACGTCTGCGTCTGAGTTTCGTGTTGACTTGCGATTTGCGATTTGCGATTTCTCAGCCTATCAGTATTTGCGTTGAGTGTAAGTGTAGTTGTATGTGTGTGCAATTACTTAGCTCTACATATTTTGTATTTAATTACTTCTGACAGATAATTGATTTGAAGTTGCCTAAAACTTACGCTTTGTTAAAAAATAGTTCGGTTTCCAATGTATGCTGAAAGTCTTGCCAGTCGCCGCCGCCAGTCATTATATAATAATGCTGGGCGCCTCTTAATTTTTGTATTTTCTTATCGTTCTCACATCAATTCATTCAATCTAATTATTAATTTTAATTTTTGTTTTTCTTTTTTATCTTTGTCAGTCAATGTTTCCTCATTAAGCTTTGCTTTTCAATTTGAATTGTGTTTTACTTGGTGTTATAAGGAGTATTAAACGTTTAGTACTTTTTCTTTTTTCTTTTTTTTTGTCAATCCATCTGAGCCTGATCTCTGGTCTGTATATGTCTTGGTTTTCCCCCTTCTTTGCCTATATACAGTAGGAGATGGATGCCCTGGTAAGTATCGTAAAATGTGTTTAAATCGAATCTGAACCGGGTTTCTTACGTTTTCTTCAGTGTATAAAAGGTGCTACATGCTGCTTAAGATTTAAAATCAATCTGTATGGGCTTAGACTGCTCTCTCTATATAGTTATAGATAAATATATATTTTTATACCTTTAATTTATATAGGTTTGCTATACGCTCAATTATTGTATCAATTTCAAGTTAAAAACGCTATGAGACAAATTTCATTATACTTGTGTGTGAACTTTTAAAACGATTTGACTTTGGTTTATCTACGTTGTGAGGCTTTGTTTAAAATGTGTTTTTTTTTTTTTTTGGGAAGAATCGGCTAATCTTGTTTCACTAAATGAAAATTTTGCGTTTAAAATGCTGCTGCTGCAAAGGCTATTTGTTAAAGTGATTACATACAATACATATACTCTCTCTACTCGACCTATTTGTGGCTGCGCTATTGCTGATTCTTGTTATTATAGATATTCATAGATTTAGAGGGACGCAATCGCATAGCAAAAGAACTAAGTTTGAAACGAATCCCTAAACGATGCTTTCTGAATTGCTGCTAATTGTATTTCTTACACGTTATATATTTTATGTTTTTTTTTATGTTTTTGTTTGAAACTAAATGTATTGCTTTCAAGTGTGTGGTTGCTGTGACGCGAATGGATCTTCTCCTGGATGTCGCTCGGAGAAGGTGACTACAACTGGTGGTTGCAGCCTTCCATGCTGTGTAACGATGCTATTAACTGATTTCAATTGGGTTGCTGCTGTTGCTGCTGTTGTTGCTGTTGCTCTTGCTGTTGCTGTGTGGTTTTAACTCCATGCCGAAAACGTATCCATGTACCACTGTTCACCATTGGTGCCTAAAGGTTGCTGTGGTAGCGGTAAACTGCCCCAACTGCCGCCATTTCCTATCAAACCGCTTGGGTAACGTCGCTTAACATCTGCCGGATTTTGGTGACCTCCATCGAACTTACGTTTACCGACTACTGCAGGTTGGTGGATGGTATCGGCCAGGTTGGCATCGGAGGTAGGCATTCGGATGGTTTGTTGTGTGGTTGGTTGTGGTGTGCGTGTGTGGTGGAAGGTTGAAGGTGTTTTTCGAAAGAAAAAAAAGAGAAAGAGAGTTAAAAATATTGTTAATACAATAATGGTTCAATGTTGTTGCTATTTTTTTTTTCTTTTTCTTGGATTGGTGTTTCTTTTTTTTTTTTTCTTTTTTGGATTAAATTCAACTGGTCTATGGTTCGAATGGGGATTTTTCTTGACGTTGTATTAGTTGTTTTAGTAGCACAATTTGATGGTTTTTCTCCATTTCGGGTACCGCTTTGCTTATGAGGGCGCGTTTTAAATATATATCCAAGAATATGAAAGACAACACATTTGAGGGTTTTGTTCGTTTAATTTATCTCATCATTGGTTCGACACATCACAAATCGGGAAGTGTAACTCGACATAAGAATGTTGGGACTCGGGACATGAATACATGTACAAATATATATATAGTGTATGCAGTGTGTGTGTTGTGTGTGTGTGATTGCGATGTGAGGTAGGTGCACATATATATATTCGTGGTGGTGTGGGAACATTTTTCTTGTGAGTAAAACATTGTACATGATATTATCGCCTAATATGAAACATGGAACATTTAGATGATGGGACAATGCCGCCAGGGAAGCGAATCGGTCGCCAGATCGTAGGATCCTCGGACCGGAAAGTGAGGGGGAGCGCTGTACTCCAAGTGTCTTGAAATATTCGCAATGATGTGGGCGCTAGCGAGTGGGCGGTGTCCTCCAGCTCTCCCAATTTGAAATTTGGAACTAGGAAGGGGGTTTGTGTGTGGGTGTGGCTGGTCCGTCCAACGGGCTGAACTGATCTGATCTGATCTTGGAATGCGATGTGTGATGTGTGTTCTTGAGTTTGGTTCTCTTGAGGGCCAATGACGAGGTGGTTTCAATTCGATTTGGATAAAGGGATGTCCCCAGGGGAACAGGTGGAGTGACCCATGGATGGTGTGGGGTGTTGATTGTTGCCGGTTGTGGTGTTCACGGGACAGAAAGGAGAGCCAAAACGTCTGGGTTCGGGCGTTCGGTCCGGTTTATGAATTTTGCATTTGATTTTGCGAGTTTGTCTTGCATTTATTAGGGGGAGTCCCGCTTGGATCTCTTTTCTTTTTCGGGTCGCGACGACTTGTGTTTGCGGGAATGCTTCTTGGACTTGTGTGACTTGTTTTTGCTTTTTTCGGACTTATGGGCTTTACGCTTCTTGACCGGACGGCGACTCTGGTCGCTGGCCGTGGAGCTGATCGACGCGCTACGCTTAGTTGCCCTCCATAAAAGTCTTGAGTGCAGTTCCAGCTAGAAAAGGATTTAGTGTTTGGATTCCATTTTTGGTTTAAGGATTGCTGACACACAGCGGTGGCTTAAAAAACAAAGCGTTTGTCTGTAAAATGTATGGGTGTGTGTGTGGGTGAAGCATTCTAGCGGCAAACAAAAAAAAAAACATGTATCTTCCGCGAAGACAAAAGTATCTACGAAATACAGCCACAAAAATGTAAAGCGTGTTCAAAGTGGAAGCAGGTGATCGGGTGTCGAGTGGGTGACTTGGAGCTGGTGCTCCTCGAGGACGCCTCGCTCCGGGTGGGTGGGTGTTCTCCGCTATATATGTATGTATAACAAGTGTGGATTCCATTGACAACAAATTATAAGATAACTGGTTGGTGTGTGAGGTGTGTGTGCATGTTGTAAACATAATACACGAATCGATTAGTATTTGTTTATACGTAAAATAAGAAACGATCTCATTTGGCATGGGTGTCACCCTGTGTGTGTGTGTGTGTGGTGTGTGTGTGGATATGATATTTGTATGAGATGTTAAGGGGCGGTTATATTATACATATTATATATGGGTTTAGAGGTTACTAAACTGATCGATTAACTCACAATTCGATATACATAGTTCACACAAATATTATATGCATTTATGTTGTTAAATTAATGGGCTAGAGTATAAATAATATGTAAATAAGGGTTTTATATTATATTAGGACTTGTGCAATCGCAATCGCTATCGATCTGATCCGGTCAATCTTGAAGCGCGTTTCGTTCTCTTTATAAGTATATTATTATTGATACAAGTCAGGGCAGGCTTTCGAAAAAAACATAAAAAAAAACAAAAGAAAGGAACGTAAAAAATTATATACACGTACGTCAAAATTTTGGATGGCACTATTTTCCTTGGGGGGACAAACACCGAGGCTGATATCGGAACCCTCCCACGTAACCCTTCGACTCTCCAATGGCGCTTAGTTAGTATGTGACGAGTGTGGATGTGTTTTTGGTGGGGGGGGAAAAGGACATATAAATACTAATCGATTCATAAACGTTTACAGACTTTGCTCTCTCGCATAGGCGGCACTTATACCAGCCCATATGCGCGTGGGGATAGTTACATAATTTGTTATAATGGCTCTCCATATAGATACATAGGTAAGTGGGTGGTGTGTGTGTGTGTGTGTGTGGCCAGTTGCTGCTTACAGTTGGTAAGAGAGTAAGGCAAGGGCATGCATCAAAAATCGTAGCATACAACTCAGCGCGGAGAAGGAAACGGAAACAAAAACGAAAGGAATCTCAATCGTAAGCAGCAAGTGCACAACTACTATGACTTGACAAAAAACATTTAAGAAATATATACGATTATTAAGAAAGAACAATGAAAAGTATTAAGACAAAAAAAAAAGGAGAACAAGGATCCAGGGAGCGGGACGTTACAACATTTAGAACATTTACAAATGCGAGACACACGACATTTAAGTGACCTTCTTCGGGGGTTTTGGGTTTATTTTTTTTTATTATTTTTTGGGGGGATTCACACACTAACAAAATCTCTCGTTATGTCGGGGTGTGTGTGTGAGTGCGCGCGTGTGGGTGTGTGTGTGTGTGTGTCAAGGGGTGTGGCTGTGGGTGTGACAAGTTTACATTTTACTTGGCTTTACTTATTAATTGACATGAATTCGACATTCGCCATGTATTTCTCAAGTTGGTTGCTGTTTTGTTGTTTTTTTTTGTTTATGCAGTTTTTCAGTTTTTGGCGCAGGTTGTTGGAGGGTTTCGTTTTGATTCGATTTGGTTTTTGGTTTGAATTTCGAGGTCGATTTTGAGTTTGATTTTGAGTTTCGAGTTTGATTTTGATTTTGAGTTTCGAGTTTGATTTTGGTGGTTTTTTGTTGATTGGTTGTAGTGGTTTTGGTGTATTATTGATACGTTTTCTTTGTGTTTGTTGAGCTCACCTGGTAAATTTTGTAGCGGCTTGACGTGCTGGGTGCCACGAGCGCTGGGACGCATTGGCACCACCCCACGGACCCCCCCGGTTGCTGCCGGCGCCCCCTGACCGGTGGCCCCCCGCTGAGCTACCGCCGCCGCCGCCGCCGCCTGTCCCGCCGCCGCCGCCGCCGCTGCCGCCGCCTGTGGCACTGTTTGGGCCCCCAGACGACTGATGCTGCCACGCTGGCCAACGACTCTGCCACGCGGCACTGTGATTCCATGCCCACGACCAACTCCCTAAACGATCGTAGGTAGTCGGGATCATGATCATCACATCGCATCACATCACATCACACCGCCAGCATCGGCATCATACGCATCCACATCCGCATATCGGATATCGTAATCGTAATCGTTATCGTTATCGGTATCGTTATCGTTTCAACACCATCAAAAGGTAGTCGTCGTCATCATCATCATTTTGCATGCATTAGTTGCGATTGTGAAGGTGGTGTGTGTGTGTGTGTGTGTGTACGGTTCGTGTGTAGTGTGTGTGGTTCGGGGTGTGTGTGTGTGTGTGATTCGAGAGCGTGTGTGTGTTGTTTTGCAATTCCAGATTCGGTTCCGTTTTCCATCATAAGGGTTTATCCATCGGTCGTTGGTTTTGCGTTTTGCGTTTCGATTTCGTTTTTGATTTTGATTTTTTTTTTAGTTTCAGTTTTGAGATTTCAGATTTGAGATTTCGATTTGAGATTTGGTTCGAATTGCGTTCAACAATAGCATTAGCATTTGTACATAATTGAATGTGTTTGTATATATATGGATCGCCAAGATAAGTGTCAAATTTGGTCATTTCAATTTCGAAATTTCGAATTAAACGAAAGGAGTAAGCAAAATAAAACGTTTTTGAATTGATTATGGAATTTCGAGTGTCGAATCGATGCGAATTTCGAATTTGGTTTCGTTTTTTCGAAAAGGGGGTCAGAATAGCGGTTTCGTTTTGATTTTTTTTTTTTTGAATCGAAAGGTTAACGATAGTTTTTGGTCATTTGGTTGGTGGTTGGATTTTTTTTTGTTTTTTGATTTTGATTCAGGTTGGTGGCATAGATAGAATTTGTAATTTTAATGTGGGCATTTTTTTTTTTGTGATTTTGACGAACATATATATAATTTTTCAAGATTTGTTGTTTTTTTTTTTTTTGTCATATTGGTAGTACCGAAAAACAAATGAATTGTTTGTATATAGATAAGTATATAACAAGAACACATAAAAAGAAAGAAAAGAAAAGAAAAAAATCGAAATAAACGCGTTAGATTCTTGGTGTAAAAACTGTTGTTTGTACACACATACACGAGATGTGTTGATGTATGCATATAAAGTATGTATTATTTATATAGAAATTACCAAAATGTATATATACTGTTCTCTGTTTCATGTGTAAAAACTGAGTGAGCAGATTCAACTAGTCAATTGGGTTTTATAATATACTTATAACAGCGGATCTGGGCGCTTGGAACGTTCAAAAGTCCAAGCAACAAAAGTTTTGCCTCTTGCGATTGACACAATATATATATATATATGTATGTATGAAAAGAATAACTTTACCATGTTTTGTAGATTTGTTTTAAAACGTAACTAAGGGGAATTACAATAAGCGTAATGCGGTTAATATGCTCGAACATCAAAGCGTTTGCGATATACAAAATAAATAGTAAATATATAAATGTAAATATTAAAGTAAGGCGGACGCACTTCGCTTAATGGCTAAAATTTAATTAAAATTAAAACGTCAGCACGCCGTGTTCAGCTCATAAATAAACAATTAATGGTTGTTACTCCAGCCTGGCGATGGATGGTGCAATTAAAAATATAAATAAGTAAGCGGGTGGCGGGGGTATACGTACAAGCAAAGCATAAGTTAAGCATAATAAAGCACAATGTGTTAATTTTTCGATTGGATTGCGGCGATTGCGTGGCGGATGGCGGATGGCGGATGGAGTCCTTAATTTATGGGATGTCCGTGTGGTTAAAGCAAAACAATGCGAGACAAGCAACAAATAATCATCCTCGTTCCGGCAAAGGGTGTGTGGGTCGAGGTGCTGTGTGTGTGAGTGGGTGTGTGTTGGAATTTGGCAGCAATAGACGTGCAAATTTTGACTTTATAAACGAAAGAAAGAATATATTTTTTGGAAAATTAAAGCCAAATAATAATGAGAAGCTTGTATACAAAAAAAAAAAGAAAAATCAACTACTGAGGGATTATCTAAATCAGAAGAAATCAAATCAAATTCTACATAACTAGAGTGTTTCTGTGTGCGTTCTGTGTGTTCTGGTTCTTCGAATTGTTCTCCGATTCGAGAGGATCTAATTGAGAGTTCGATGGACGCACCATGACGCTAGCCCCCGGACCGGAGCCGCTGGGACCGCTGGCCAGGCCTCGGGCCGATCGCTGACCACCGGACAGCGATGCACTCTGGGAGGCGCCACCCGGCAGCGGCATCATAGATCCGGACACTCCTCCTCCTCCTCCTGCTCCGCTATTGCCATTGCCGCCAGCTCCCGAGGGGTTCGAGTACTCATAGTAGTTGTAGTCCGCGTCATAGCGGTACAGCTCATCGTAGTACGGATCATTGGCATAGGCACCGGGGCGATAGTCCGAGAAACCGAAATACTCGTAATCATAGTCTACGGGGGGGGATGGACGGCAGAGGGCAAGGATTAGGATTAGGATTAGGCTGAAGTTGATGTTGAGGTGGGTTAGGGGGACCTAGACCTACATAGACCCGAGCTCCCTGATGGATGATGCTGCCAATTGTTTCACTTTGCCAATGTTCAACGAATTGGACGCGTACGAGGGGCACGAGGGACAGGGATTTGGTGGTCATGTGGGGTGTCACAACACTGGTACACACACGAACCAGTAGGTGGCTTAAGTAGATGAGACTTAGGGTTACTTACCGGTGATATAACATCAAACAGTATACAGGGTGCTTAACATTCGCTACACAGAGAACACAATTGCAACATTTAATAATCATAAACAGCTATGGACAACGTTAAGGTTTAATGTCTAATGTCTATGCTTTGGTTATGGCTTGGATATGTTGTGGTTCTTGTTGTATATATCAGTGGCCTTGCACTTGGCGACACAGAGAGTTCGGATTAGAGGGGGTTTCGAAAGGAAAACAGGACAAACATCGATACAGAAATGATAATCTCACTGACATGCAAATAAACCAAAGGATAGGGGATAAGAATTGATAGATGGAGAGAGATAAGTACGAGCATTGACACATAACTTGCAAATTCGAGTATCGGAAAGAAAGAAAGTAAGAAAGCATCAACAGTTACGATAAGTTCGACGAGGAAAGTAAGAGAAAGTAATCAGTAATCAGTGGTGCTTGTGTTCGGGCCAATGGTCGGTTTGTTAGTGGGTTAATCTCGATCTAGCTGGATTTTCATACTCGACTGGGACTCGAAGGGCAGTGCTAGGCATTGGGTGTGTGCCTGTGGTTGTGGGTGTGTGATAATACAGAAGTTAGTGGACAGCGGGCGCTTTCTATTAACCTAACGGGTCATACATATGCCAGGTAATCACATAGCACCCTTGATTACCTAGGGGGAGGATTACCCAGCATAAAGACGACCTGTTAACTAATCAACCAAAATGAGGCGAGGGTTAAACAATAATCTAGATGAACTGAGGGAGCTGACGATGATATCGTTTCAACTTAAGGCTTAGTGTTAGGCTTGAGGTTAGTTTGGGATACTTCGGCTGCTGGCTGCTTGGCTGCTTCGGTTAGAAATCCAACTAAAACTTAAACAGAAACCTAGCCAGTTACTCAATTACGCTATGTGTGTGTGTGTTAGTGTGTAGTGTGTGTGTTTTAGTGTGTGGTGTGTGTGTGTATGGGTGGCGAGTGTGCCTAACAACTTGGCTAAAACTGACTACAAGAACTAAACCAAATTAACAAAAGTTATAAAGTATTTTTTTCTTCTCAATCGTTTAGAGAGGAGTCCCAAAAGGGAGGCGCCTGTGGGGCCCCCCTCTCCCCCATCGGCCCCCCGCTGCCGATGGCTATGCATATACATATACATACATACATACAGACATCTAAGAACGTATCTGACGGATATTCACTTGGCGAATTTGCCAAACTTACCGTAGTCGCGAGGTATCGGCGTACGCAGCGGCATGCGCGCCCCTTGCAGGCGCATGGGCGTCAGGGACATCATGCTGGCATGTGTCGGCGACAGATTTCTGTATGGAGACAAGGTTTCGAATCTTTACAAGGTAATCCCACACAGAGAGATGGCATTTGATTGAGTTATTGGTTATGGTTTTTGCGGTTCGGTATACGGTTTTTGGTATCGTGTGCGGGGGGGCAACAGAGTGTGTGTTTGCGTGGCGGGCAATTGGCGAAGAAAGAAAGAAAATAATAATAATAAGAGAATAAGAATTAAATTAATTAGATGGCTGGTGGCGACTTGGAAAGCAAAAAAGACGGTTTCAAATTTGGTTTTAGCCGAAAACAAAGAGTGCCCAATGTGGAATGTTTGATTTATTTCTTTTGGAATTTTGCGCCAATCTGTGGTGGTTGGTATTGTTTTGGTAGGCTAGGAAGGAGTCGGAAATACATACCCCACGATCCCGGGACGCGCTTGCATCATTTGCATCATACGGCGCTCACGAGCCCGCAGAATCTCCTCCTTTTTCTTCTTGTCCGAGGGGGGTTTGGCGAGAGAGACCTGCGGAAATGAAGAGAATATATAGAAACCCGATAACTAGGAGGGATAAGTGGACCCACCTCAATATTCGAGGCGCCGATCTCCTTGCCATTAAGGCCACGCATAGCATCGACGGCGCTATCACGATCCTCAAAGTGTATAAAGGCATAGTCTTTAATTTTCTTAACGCGTTCCACCTTTCCATATTGCTCAAATTGCTCCTGTTAATGGAATAAATCATTGGATATTAATCTTTAAGGCTTCGAAGGGGGGGGGGGGACACTATACCTTTAACTTATCCTCGGAGACGTCCTGAGTTAGATTTCGCACATAAAGAACTTTAACCTTGGACATAGTTTGTTCATCCGGCTCCTCCTGTGGATCGGCCCAGTCGACTATTATATCACATCCCCAAACCTGATGGAAAAGGGACTTTACCTGTTAGGTTCTAGGATCGATGGCTTTATCTATAGAGACTTACCTTAATTCTACCAGTGCCAAGTCTTCGTTTGGCCAAAGATGCCGCCTTGTGCGACTCGTACTCGAGAAAGCAGAAGCCGCGGTTCTTTTTCTTATCATCTGGCGAACTGTATATGATTACCTCGTAAAGGCCAGCTATAGGTTCGGATTCGGGATCAGGTTTATTTATAAATAAAGAAAAATGTCATTTGAGTACAATAAATTTGAGTCGTGTTATCAGTTCGAATGCATTATGATTAGTTTGGTTGCATATGTAAAGTTCGAAACGAAAGAAATACAACAAAAAAGTATTTGTATCTGTACTGGTACTGGTATAGGTACTGGTACTGGTATAGGTACTGGTACTGGTATAGGTACAGGTACTGCCAGGTGTGTGTGTGCGAGAATGTTTGCGAGTACAGTACAGGTGATAAGACACTGAGAGACGCACTCGGGGCGAGTGTCTTTCAATATAAATGGAATATTGCAATATATATTTAGACGGGAATGCACAAAATTTTACATCACAATCAGGCTGTAAAATAATGTACATTTCCGTGATCTGAATCTCTTTATAGTACGTTCTTTATATATATATATATATAGAGCGAATTAGATGATTTCGAAAACCAATGCCAACAATTGCTGCTTGCTTAACTTTTTGACATATTTTTGAATAGTTGAATGCGCTAAGCTAATACATTTTTTCGATTGTCGATTGTATATGCAAGGTTCGAGATTTAGAGACAGGTATTACACAGAGAGAGAGAGCAAGGGGGAGAGGGTATAAACATTAAGTTGGATATGTAGTACGTATAGAGAGTATTTGTAAAAAGAAACACACATTTAGAAAGACACTTAAAAACCTCTGTGGCTGTTGCTGTTGCTATTGCTATTGTTTTTTTTTTTTTTTTTTGGTTGTTTGAATATATGTATATAGTACATGTTGCAATAAAAAAAAAAAAGAGGAGGAAAGTAACAAAAATGTAACCGAAAACACAACACGGAGTGGAGAGTAGAGCACACATTGAGCTTGGAGGATTTCTTGTTCGTAATGGAAACGATAACGGTAAAACTATACACAAACATAGCCAGAGTTACAGACAGATTGTAGAAGAGAACGAACGTGTGTGTACACTGAGATACAAAGGATCGGTACAGATAGAGATAGAGAGAGAGAGAGAGAGATAGATAGAGAACAATAACAACGTAACAACGAAATATGGATAAGATTTAGAATTTGGCTTAGTTTCTCGTCGATTCGTTCGCATCAATTGCTCGGGGGAAGTAGCGCTTATGTGAGAGATAGATACAGAGAGAGAGTTACGAGTAAATGAGTCATTTTAAGGCTTGTAGTCTCCAGTCATTAAGTAAGTGAATTTTCATATTCATTCAACGTGAATCGGCCGAAACATATCGATTTGAGTGGACGAATTACTGTTTCATATTTGTTGGTTTTTGGGGCGGGATCGCTTCGGGTTTGTGTGCGCCGTTTGTTATCTATTTTTTATGTGTATATATATGATATAGTCTTTTAAAAGGATATTTTAGGAGGTCTGCACTAAAACAAAAACTAGGCTTATCCCTTCGAGTAGTTTTTTGTTTTTCAAAAATATTCAAAACGTTTTAGTTTAGCGAATTGTTTAGCTACGGGTTTTCAATGTCAACAAATTGGGCACATTTAATAATTCGAGTCAACCAAAGGAACTTAAGGAACAATTAATTTTTTGTTGTATTTACTAACAGCGCTTAACGCTACAGAGAATGAGTGAGATAGAAAAAGAGAGAGAGAGTAATGACAGAGAGGGGAAAAATGGTAGCGGCCAAAGGACAGAGCCTCGATTTTTCAGGCGAGGCTATGCCCTTCATTCCGGCCTCTGGTTATAGTGTTATGATACTGTATTAAAAACTTTATTAATTGGAGTTTTCATTAGAGGCTT
>JAEIIF010055128.1:0-24606 GCA_018874455.1 Drosophila trapezifrons
GGGCCATATTGGCCTATGCGTGGCCCCGTGAGGGCCGTCCGACTAACCTAACCTATTGTTAAATCTGGGAATGTTGGGGGATTTTTTCTTTCACAAAATCTAGACCTAAAATCTAGGTTTGATTTAAAGTTAAATATTTTATTTAAATACACAAGCAGCTTGGCTTACTATAAAATTTAATTAAAACAAAATACAAAAAAGGATATTCATACTTATATATATTTTAAAACGATTTAAATTCATTATTTTAGTTTCCAATTTAAAGACTGTAGATTAACAATGTTAAAAAGTTTTAAATTATTTTCCTTAAGACTTTTGTTTGTGCATTAAGCAAAAGTTACAAAGACTGTAAAATTCCTCTAAACATTCTCCTAGAAACTCCTAAAACTATAATTTCATCCCCCATCTCAACTTTTTCACATTCCTCAACCGACAATTGTCAAAACATCAACATTTTATGGTTTGCTTAGAGGAGACCCACAAAATACTATTAACACCCTTGACACACACTTAACCCACAACTTCATGGCATTGCATAAGTTTTGGAAATGTTTTTTGTAATGACCACAGAAATGAAACTAAACTTTCATATATGAAATAGCGATTACACAAATTACTGCAAAAACACACAACACGAAAGAGAAGTCGCTTAGAGTAAAGAGTCCTCAACGAGAGTTTTAATTAAAAGTTACAGCCCGTTATGGGATTTCACTCCTTTTCTCAGCTCCATGTTCCCTCAAAGCACTCAAACTGCTCTCGAGGGCATGCAAAAAATATATTGTTGACAACATTAAATTCATTTTGCTCTTGGGATTAGTACTGGAAGAAAGTATATTTTATTCTTGTATTTAAATAAGGTTAAAAAAAAATTTATACATAAAATTGATAACATTTTGTTGTTAAACTTTGTGTTTTTTAATTTTTAGTCAAAATAGTTCATTAAAAATACATACATGTGTGTGCTTGCACGAATTCATATGGATTTATGCAGGATAATTCAAAGTCCTTTATTCCCAGCCACAATACAACTGCCAGCAATTTGGCGAACTAATTTCAAATGCAACAATTCATGTTGCCCTAGGCCAGCCTCTTCAGGGCGTGGCCCTCTGGTCGAGATAAATATTTCACGCTCTATGATCTTTACATGCTGAATCTATAAAGAGCTTAAAAATAGACAGAGAGATTTCTGCCAAATAGAATGATTCGCTTTAATTCTATTTCCCCAAAAACCACAAAACATAAATCATGTAAAAGTACAGACTATTGGGATTTTGGCCAAAAAATAATTAGTAATTATAATAATAATTAGTACAAAAATAAATAAATGAAAAAGGTATTAAAAAAAAAAAAAAAAGATTATCCATTTTGACCCCGACGTGATTTGAACACGCAACCTTCTGATCTGGAGTCAGACGCGCTACCGTTGCGCCACGGAGTCGTGTTGACAATCTTGGTTCGCATAGCTCTATGCTTCAGGCTTATAAGAAATATTTTAAAATAACGATAAGATAAGTCTACTTCTTATAGCTCTCTGATTATTTTTCCCTCTCTGTTTGCTTTATATATTACTGATGCTATAAATAAGTCAATGAACAAAACAATAAAAATCCGATAAGCACTTATTTATTTTAATTAAGGCCACAGTATATTTTCTAGGAAATATAATAATAAATATTAATGGGAATGTGTACTTATACAATTGATTACTTAAAAGATTATTAAAATGCATGTAAAAACTATATTTCACTCGTTAATTTAAAAAAAAAATTCCATTGGCGTCAATTATTCTGTCCAGGTCAAAAGTGACCTTATTTTGAATACCTTATTTTCTAGTGTGACCTTATTTTGGCCCTATAATAATTTATCGATTAAATTTTGTTTTTGAATTTATTAACGATATAGATTTCATTATATTTTATAAGATAAGTATAATTAAATACGCATATATTTTTGCAAAAAAAAAAAATAAATAAACGTAATATTTATTCCAAATAGTAAGTAGCTTTAGTTCGTTTTCCTCGGGTATTCTATAACTATTCTTAAAACCCCATGCAACTTGCCACTTGTAATTACAAATTACAAATTCCGACAAATTATAAACCAGGCACGTAATCAAGTTGATATATGTATGCCTCCTTTTCTTTGTTGTTCAGCCAATAAAAGTGGGTGGCACTTGTACCCCACAATAAAAATTAGTTGCGCAGTCGAATCACTGTGATTTTAACAGCTGAAACTTGTAGCAAACGAGCAAAGCAAACAGACATTTAGCAAAATTAAATTCCAAGAAACTAAAATAATACAAATACGCAGCGAAAAAAGATGGGGAATGGCAAAGCAAAACAAAAGAAATTAATTTGCATGCAAATGAGTTCAAAACTGAATGAGCAGAAGCAAAATTTCAATGAGGAATTTTTAATTACCCTAAAACGGTTACAGGTTTCCATGGATATGAGAGCAGTTCTGCCGTAGCTCCTCCGGCAGGATCAGCATAATTATGTAAGTCAACACACGGCAAGACCCTTCTTCGTCGAGTGTTGCACATACAGATACAGTTTGGTTGTTGCTCTTCTGTTGCTTGTCAAGTCAATTGCGTAATTAACATTCGTAAGCAGTTGCAGGCACTCGAACTCGAACCCCGGTCGCAGCTCTACTCAACCTAATTGAAATTTTGGACAGAAGCCAAACTATATATATGTGTTTTACCCTTTGAGGAATCCCCTCCGGCGGCTGTATTTGCAACTCATAATTTTACAAGGGAGCCAGCCAGCACATCCTGGGTCTGTCCTGTGAGTGTGTGTGTTTTCGATTTAGTTGTGTGGCCAGGACTCGTGTCATTAGCATATGCTATTTCAAGCCTTGGCAACCATTCGAGTTCTCTTCATTTGGCAAGATGGCTAATAAAACAACTTTATCGTCGGTTCATGCATATCTCCCAGCCATTCATAATTCAAAGGAAATGTTACATTCAAAATTCATATTCGATTCCCTCCAATTTGTATTTATTATGCCCTTAATTTAATAGCCACACATTTTCCCAGCATCTCGCATTAATTGCTTGTAGACTTATGAATTCAAATGTTGTCAACTGCTTATTCCGCGTCAATTAATTAATTCAAAATCACTTACCGCTCTACTTCTCTTTCTCTCTTTGCAGGTAAACAAAATTTAAGTGAATGTTTCGTATGTGATAAGCGGATGAATGAAACTAAAATGAGACCTTTGAAGGGGATGATAGATAATTGAAAATGTGTTGTATAAATTCATAACGATGTAAGTACATTTCACTAAGAATTGAATTGGAAATGCTTTCGAATTTCTAGGAAAAATCTGTGCTACACATACTGTAAATAAATATTTATATACCTAATCTGTATAGCTTGATTATCTTGGGTAATAGTACATTCAAATATAAATATGTATTTCTAAACAATGGGAAAAAACCAGAGCAAAATTCCGAGTTGCATTATCGAGAGCCATTTCTCCCCAAGGAGAGCACTTTAAATATTTATTAATTATTTTTAATGGCGGTGAATCATCCGGAACCAGTGACTTCAATGGAATATTTGCAAACTGTAACCATTTCGCTGTGCTCCAGTCACGCTCAAAAGTGCTTAGCGCTTAGTGGATTCGTGATAATTTTTAGCCCGGCCTAAAAAAGGCTCTTTTCCCCCTTGATTTTCCTCCCTCGGTGTGGTAATTACACAAACATCTAAACCGCACTTGTCGTGTTCAAGAGATTTTCGAGTACAGGAAAGAAGGAGGCGAATGATAAATATTTCGATTAGCGTTCAATTGAGTGCACATAACTGTTGATGAACCAGTAAAACGGGCGGGCGGGCTGGCAAACTGTCAGTCAGTCAGAGGTGGAGAAAAACTGTTAATTGAATTGCTCTAGAAAATCAAAGTCGAACCAGGTTCATTAGGGAAGAAGTCGAGCATTGGTAAA
The DNA here is from genome assembly GCA_018874455.1 of Drosophila trapezifrons. Taxonomy (NCBI): domain Eukaryota; kingdom Metazoa; phylum Arthropoda; class Insecta; order Diptera; family Drosophilidae; genus Drosophila; species Drosophila trapezifrons. The sequence goes on from JAEIIF010055128.1 coordinate 3,947, forward strand.
CATCGAACATCGGAGTGTATGAGCAATATAACACAGGAAAAAAGTGTGAGGATTTGTTAGAAAATATTGCTTGAAAAATATATTGTTGATTATGGCAAATATTAAATTGTTTTCTTTCATTTATTATCATCTTTGAGAAGAATGAATCTTTCCTTATATTTACGTGTTGATTTAATGAGTTTTCAGAAAAGCCGAGTCTCAAATCATCAAAATTATCTGCCAAGCCGCTGCCGGCAAACGGATTCCACCAGTGCTGAATGGTATTGCTAAATCTAGTATTTTTTTTTAGCTTTAAATAGCTATTTATAGTCATTTGCCTGGGCACCACTGTTTGAGAGAGTATATTCTTGACTTTCTGTTCAAAATAATACATAATGGTATTTATTTATGTTAAATTTATTTAATGTTACACTTATTAATTGTATTTATATTATCATAATTAATTTTATTATAATACCCTTTATCTGTTTCTTAAAAACACCTTACTGAGGTTAAAATTAAAAGCTTATGGGCTGAAATTCAGCATTCTAGAAGCTCAAGACAGATCACATTAATCTCATAACAAAATTTGTCTAAGAACCCGATTACGTTTATTTCAGTGCAGCCGAAGCCTGGCTAAAATGTTGAATTCGGCTTTTGAGTGGCCTTTCATTAGCGTTGTGTAAATTCGTTGGGCAAATCCCGGTGTATCTGCGTATCTCTGTATCTTGTATTTTGTATCTGTTAATTGCTCCGATTACCGCATTCGCGTGCATGACTAGAAAAAGTTCAGTAAACCCTTGCATGTCCATAAAAAGCCATTTTCAAACAATAACAATAACAATTATTATATAAAGTAATTTATATTTTTTGATGGCATGTGGAACGGCCTGATAACAGCAGCAGCGCATCTCTGGCTTCTTATCATTTGTGGTGGTGGCCTGCGGCACCTTAGACCCAATCTCTATGAATCTGTTAAGCTGTCAGAGATAAGGCAAAGCTTTTTTTTCACACAAAACAAACTAAGCAGACTCCCGGGAAATGTTAATAATAAGTGCAACTGTTTCGCCGGCTTTTGCACTGTAATTTCTCTGTTTTGTTAGATTTTTCAGTTGTCGTGTTATTAAATGTAGATTTTAATTTCAAAATACATTTTTACGTTTACACGAGTCTTGCATTAATTTCCCTTCCCCATTTCCCCACCAGAATTAGCATCATCATTACAGGACTGATAATCGGCAATTATTTGAAATTCTGTGTAATTTTATTTATTTTTTTCGTTGGCTCTCTTCTTGCTGGCGAAGTGAGATTTCCCCGGCCAAGTGATAAGCCCAACACGTTCTCAGCCAGTTCAGTTCTGTTTAGACCTTGCGCTCAGCCGGTTCAACATTTGAGAGCAATAATTATCGGGGCAACAATTGTGTGAGTAAGTTTTTAAAATACTCTCCCCCATTGTTTACGGACTGTTGTGAAATGTTTTCGTTAAAATTTTAATGTGGGGATTTTTATTTGCTTCACACGAAAGGGAAATTAAATAATTTAAGCAGTAAGCCTTGCGGTTATACTCGAAATTCTCCGAAATTGTTAACGAGTGTCAGAGAAACATGCCAATAAAATCTGAACAATTTGTTGAGCTAAAAATTAGTTAGTGAAGTGAATATGTCTAAGGCCTAAGGATGGTGCTGTATATAACAAATATGTGTAAATAAAGAAGTTACAAGTTAAGCTTCTAATGACAAACAGTGATTTTTCTTTTTAAAAAGTAATAAAATAGATTTTCTTAAAACTTGTCTAGAATTTGTGTCTATTTGTGTCTACAATTTGTTAAATACCTATGAATTAAATCCACATTAAGTGTTTATTTAATGACCAGTAATTTTTAAGCTCAATATATAAAATAAATCAATTTAAGTATCTCATTAAATTCCCATTTATACTGCAAAACTTATTTATTTGCAAAACGTTGACTAGAATTTTTGATATGTTTTGCGCATAAATACTTAAGCTCATTTTCAACCTCGAGAGAAATACACTTATTTTTAGCCAAGAGGCAATAAATCAAAGTTAATTCGATTAGCGGCCTTGAAGAGGATCGCCCACTTGATAGCCGGAATAAATGGTGCAGAGTGCGTCGAGATTATAGAGCATTTATTAACTGTAGTCACTTTCCGATTACCTCACAGACCAAGTCTTCCGCTGGATAAAAACAATCTTGTCTTGACAGAAAATCAGCCGGCATGACGCAAAGTGATGGCTATAATTAGAGACACGAAGCGAACTTCCGCCTGAGACACGTGCCACTCGACATTTTCAATTGCAGAAATCTCCTGAAGCCCACTTTGCGCACTTTTCAAGGCTTTGGCCAAGGCCAAGTTCGTGTTATATTTTTAGCAATTGAGATAGTTTATTGTGTAGAAGATTTCAATTTACATTCGATGCGCTTCAGAGACAGAGAGGCAGACAACTAGACTCATAGAGCGACAGACCGAAGACAACCAACAATTAAGTGTCCGAAGAAGTGAACGGACCGTGAAGCGCTTTTCAATGTCAACTCGGAGATGAAAATGTTGGTATATATACATATTAGCTTTTGCCACCACAAAACTCAAAAGGTCAGCCAGCCGGAGTCTGCAGAGGCCCGTCCCCGACGCTCAATTGAATTGTGTAACTCGAAAATGTTTAAGTATAATTAAAGCGGGCCCCAAGGCACAGGCAGCGACCAGCGATGCCAAAGATTGAAGCCTCAAGAGATCGCTTTTGAAGTTTGCATTGCGAGTGGAGTGAGGCATCAATGTGCAGACTGGGGCCAGCTGCTCGTCAATGAGCTTTGATCTTTTCCAACATGCTGACTAATAACAACCAACGCTACTGCAGAGGGAAAAAAATATACTACTTTTTGTAGCCTACAAATGACGAAAAAATAGTGAGGTTTGTTAAGTGATTTTAAATCTATAATGGAATTGAGAAACTTAAATATTTTAGGCCTAAAATCTAAAAGTCGAATCATAGTAAATAATAAATTAATATTTTTAAAATGTATCGAAGTTTTCTCATTGAACTTAGTCACCTTCGCGGGTAATATTAATTTTATCTTTCTGTTGAATTAACAAAACCTTCTGGAAAAAAACCATGAAGTCATTAAAACATGAACACATCTACATGAAAAAAAAAAAGAAATATTCATTGAGGGCTGGATAAAACCCTCAAATCGTAATTTCCAACTTTAAAGGCAGGAAAATTCCGCATTAATAAACATCAGTTTGAACCTATTTCCATATGACCTGCTTTGTGTTCGATTTTCATCCATTTCCATTTCCTCTGGCTTTCCCTTTTTCTTTCTTTTTCAAACGCCCTGAAACGAGCATGTGAATCGGCATCTCCTCCAACACTCTTCAGTTCCAAGTCCTGCTCAAGTTTTTCACTGCAGCATAATTTTCAATTGCTTTGGAAAAGCCAGAGCCTTCGGTTCAATTCGATTTGAATTTGGCCAGGTGAAAAGAGGAGGGGCGGGAGGAAAGTGCACTGGGTGAGTGAGAGAGAAGAGAGAACTAGAAAATGTTCTATTGAAATCCATCTAGCACCGATTTTGCTGCACAAATGAGCAGACCTCGATGTGTCTAAGGATTTTCCCTTTTCCCGAGTTGTCATGTTGGATGCCAAATTGTGTGTCGGCCCGACCGACAGAAGTAGATGAAGAGCCGCACTGCCCTGACTCTTTTTTCCCCAGTTCTCGGTCAGCATATTTAATTAGGACAAGCGACTTGACTTTGATTACGAGCCCTGCTGTTTTTGTAAGTCAGAATTTGATAAACTCTTTGACGTTTAATTGATGGCGCATGGTTTTGCATACTAAACTCTGTGAAATCAGGTCTCGTCTTGGCAACAGATAGCTAGAAATTGAATTTATGTCACTTTAAGCATGTTCTTGACACAAATGATTGCAGTAATGTGTTGATGGGACTTCAATGTCAATGCAGCGAGGGAAAAGTATTTCAAATTGTACCTGAATTTAGGTATAATGTTTTATTAATCAGTTACAAATAAACCAAAATAAACCCCATAGGGATTTAAAAAAATGTTTACAATTGTGCTTGAAGGGGACGACTTTAAAACTCTGTAAGCCCCTCATTACAATCATTAATTTAGGTTTGTAATACAAAACTTCACTAACTCCAAAAGCCCTCGAACTTTTCCGCAAATATAACTCATAATTGGGGTAAATGTAACCCAATTTCTCCCCACTTACAAACCAGACACAAACAGACAACACAGGAACTCTCCTGTCTGCCTCCCTTTTTCTACCCTCCAACCCATAGCCAGAAAAAGGCAATTTCGCATAAAAGCCGCAAACAGATGAAACCAACAGATAGAAGCCAGAAATGTGAGGAAGACCAAAAGGCAGCCACAGATTCATTCCATAGGCGGGCATATGAAAATAATGCGTGCCCCACCAATTTCAATGCAGTTGCACAAACGCTCGACCAGACAGACTTTTGCACCAAACCCACGGCCTAAAAAGGCACTGAAAAAAATATTGGTATTTCAGTTTTGAATTATGAAAATTTGGTAAAGCCAATTAGCATAGTTTTCAAGAACACGGCGACAGCGAAATTGATATAAGAATGCAATATAACATTTTGTGATGAATGTACTATGGCTCATAAGAGGACTTTAAAGGCAGTTTACTGAACTAAACAAATATTTAATTATTGCTGAGTGTTAAAGTTGATTAGCATCGGATACTAATGAATACTGGACTCTGATCAAATTCTTTTAGTACAATCACTAAACTGTTTCAAAAATGTAATAATCTTCAATAATGTTGCCACTTGTTTTATTTTCCGTGTGATGGTAACAAAAATCCCATTTGAAAATGAAGTCTCCACAAGAGCCCGGGGTTTTGCGACTGATTCCTGGGTAGAAATGGTTGAAATTAGCATGCATGTGGCCATGTGTGATCGTAATTACCAAAAACACACACACATCAGGCAATGCCCCCTCGCTTGACAGACACCATTCGCCATCGCTCCATCCGACCACTGACATTTGAACCGACGAACTACGGTGTGGGTACCGTTTTAGGATCGTATTATCTTACATATGTATAAGGGCGTGGCAGTACTTGGCTGTAAACTGCCTGGCAGGCTTTGGCGGGGGACCAAAAACTCAATCGCCTGTCAATCATATAATTATTGGCACACAAAAACACAGCTAACACAGAGGAGACACGGGGCACCGGGACCAACACCACCCGGGCCAGCCCACATAATTGTTTTTGCTTGTTTTGTTTTTTGCGGCTTTTGCATAATTCATGAGGAAGGAACTGGAACAACCCTTTAATCCTCTTGTGTCTGCAATTTCATCTTCAGCGACCCCCTTCTTCTTCTTCTTCTTCTGTCAACTGCAGTCGGTTTAATGTTTAAGAATTATTTTCCCACTCTTGCCTTTGCCGTTGTTGTTGCTCTGCCCCGGAATTAAGTGAATTGTCAATTTGCTTGTCAATTGCGCATTTACCCCTTGAGGTTGGTCTGGGCTGCGTGGCTACGAAATTTGCGGGTTTCATTCCGGCGGGTCAGTGTCTGGCCTGGGATTGTAAGGATTGGCCCCGAGGGGCGTTTACTTTTGGTTCAATTGGGTCAAAGTTGAAAGAACTTTTTAACCCGATTTCGGGGGTTGTTTTTTGTTTTGTTTTGTTTTTTAAAGCTTTACAAATATGAGGATTAACCGGATTTTGTAGCGTGTTTTAAATGATAATGCTATATTTATTTAACGATGCGATTGAGCAGTATTTAGTTTAAGTCCCAGCTTGAAACGGTGGATAGATCACATATCAATTGGGATGAATGCACTATGGCGCATAAAAATATTTTCTACTTTTCAAAGAAAACCCATAAAACTTGTAACGAATTCGTAGTAATATTTAGAGTATTCTTACATTAAATATACACATTTTCCTTTAAACATACTAAAATAGATATGAAACCTCAAATAGGCATTATAATTGCACTAATTTAATTCAGTTTCCGTCAGTTAGCACTGCACTTTGATTTAATTAAAGTCAATCATGGCTATTACCTCCATATGCGCTTATCCCCTATATAACCTCTCAAAGCCATGACAACCACACTTAACCCATCATAATTTTGGACCGCAAACAGCAATTAGTTTGCATGTACTCGAACATTACCAATTTTTAGCCACAACATAAAGCCGTAGCCGCGAAAGTGGACCGCAGAAATTTTTCGCTAAATTCCTATTCCTATTCCCGTGAACACTTTGCCCGCGTAATCCGTTTACCGGAGCGCTTCAGTTATTTGTTTATACAATAACATAGCATGGATGGAAAAATGGAAAATATATGGAGGAAATCCCATAGAGAGCCAAAGCCGCATATATCCCCACTATCTATAGCGATAACAAATCCCTGTCATATTTACGTTGAGCGGGGACCGTGAACCGGGTACCGGGAGGTTGTCCAATGTCCTGTCGGCGGGACTCATTCTGGTGTTTCGGGCCAAGTCCTTTGTCAAAATGCGGCTTAAAATATTTGGCGCAAATATTTTCATGACAGGTGCATGAAGCAAATACGGCACACAACAACACAAGCATGCAGCCCGGCAGTGTATTAGTATATATGCCAGGAAATATTTGTGTGTGTGTGTGGGAGTGTATATATCCTGTTTTAGTTTCGTGAAATCCGTTAATGAAAGCCAGCTCAACCTAATGGAGATTTATTGTTTTCCACACGCTGCCACATGAACTGACTGTCACATTTATTAGATTACGTTACGTGTCTTCTCCTGTCAGCGCTTTGTGGGGTTACTTTTCCTGGGGTTTTGGGGTTCCAGGTGAACGTTCAGCTCTGGTTTCGCTAATGCGTTAAGTGCATTGTGAAATATCTGAAAAAGGGAGAATGATTTATGGTTTTAAAAGTGAACGTGAAAATATTAGCTTGGTGGAAAATATGTTTAAAGTGAATAATTTAAGGTTGATTTTAATAAGATTTTAATGGCATTGTCGGGTCTACTTGATACTTTATTTTACCAGTATTTACCAGTAATTAACTTCCAAGTTTATGTGTGCTTACTGTACTCGTCTTCACTTTAAATGTTAATTAGTTATTGCAATTGCGTTTGTCAAGTCTTGTTTGCAAATTACCTTGTCAATCAATAACTGATTGCGATTAAGTGTCGACTTCCCCTCTTGAGGGGTGCTCACATTCCCCATATCTCAGTGCCGATCAAAGTCGTAGTACACAGAGATGCGAGATATATGTATATATAGTATGTATGTAGATGCATTAGGTCTGGCCAAAGCCTTTCAAACTAATTAGTAGAGCCAGCAATTAGCAGTAATTAAATCATATTCAAAACATTCTCACTGTCTCTGACTTTGCCATCTCCATTTCTCTGTCTCCCCTCCCTCTGTCTCTCGTTCCCCCTCCCTATCTCTCTGCCTATTTAAACCCATCGACAAGGACTTAACCACGCACAGAGCCAACTTCAACGATTCGCCTCTGACCTGCCGCAAGATGATCCAAATGAATGCTATCTGTCAGGTGGGAGAAGGCGGGAAAATCGGGGGAAAGCGAAGAGAAAAGTGGCAAAGGGGCGACCACTTGACACACATACATATATACATACATGCATATATACATATATACATATCCAGCAGCCAAGACGGCAAAGTCAACAATGAGCAAAAAGCAGAAAAGAGGGCTTGGGGTTACTGGGTTTGGCATAGTGCTGGCAGGACTTCTACAAATTCTAGGAAATATATAAAAGGATTTAAAGGATGTTTCAACATGGATTTTTAAGCCAGATAAATATAAATATTTGAACTAATTTAGATGTCAAAATTAAACCCAGAAGTCTTAGCTTGATTTTCTTTAAAAATTTCTCACCTAACTTAATTTTTTTTGTAAATACAAATGATTTTTATTGAATTAAAGCTAGGTTGCCAGCACTGAGTCGGTGCTAGGGGTGACTGTGACTGGCTCTCCGACTTAGCCCTGGTCCTAGATCTTCTCTGTCTGTCCGCCGCGTTCCGGTTGCGGGCAACACCTTTGGCCAAAGGATTTCACTTTATGCTGCAAATAAAAACAAGCCACCCGGCAGACTTGTGCAATTTTTACAAGCGGTGCCGCCCTTTAAGTGCTGAGGGTATTGTGAATTTCCTATTATTGGTGATATTATAAAAAAATAAAATGAAGAAAATATTCTGATAGCAAATAAAGTGTACAAAGATTTAAGAAAAGTATTTATACCTTTGGTTTTTAAAGAAAATGTTGCAAATATAATTAGGTAAAAGTATTATTCAATTTGCCTTACCCCTTTTAAGGTCGATTTACAAATTTGATCTTATAGAAGAAAGTTTCTTTATAGTCCTAAGAGCCGAACCTCAGCTTTAAACTATATTTGCATATACTTTCTTTTGGTTAGAACATTAAAAAGTCGGCTTGCAGTCTCCGATACTTATCCCCATGTTTATAAGCAGATTCTGTTTGTTGCTGATGTTGTTGTTTATGTTTGGCATTCGAATTCTAAGCGGCTGGCAGCTTATTGGGTGTGAAAAATCCGGCTAGCAGAGTTTTCCCCCAGCGCAGAGTTTCCCCCGAAAGATTGTCTGAGGAATGCCGAAGTGAGAGAGAGTGAAAACTGCAACTCATGTATTTGATTTGGTTTTGGCTTTCGATTTCTGCTGTCACGTCTTGTGTCCCTTTGTGGACTTGAGTCCTTCAACGATACTATATTCCCCATCCATAGTGCTTCACTGCAGTTCGATCGAAATTGACTCTTTCCATTTTTTTTTTCTCGGCCTGAACTTTGCCCCTTTGCGCACCTTTTTTATTGGATTTTTTTCATTGGGTTGATTTCACTTTAAATGTACTTTTTTTTGTCTTGTAGTTTTTGCGTTCGAAACTTTTTCATCCACAGAAAGTTTTTATCCAAACTGGGGACGTGCACACACAAAAGTAGGCAACAAATTGCAGACCAAAGCCAAGAGTACACATGCGGAATTATGTGCAAACTACTTTGATAGACACGATTAAACAGCTGAATGTTGGCGTTAATTTCCAGCGAGACATATCTGGCAAATCGCAATGAAAATAAACATTTGGCTTTCTGGGAATTTTTGGCGAGTTGGCGCCTAGGGGCAGGCTGGAAAATCTGCCTTTCCACAAAATAAAACTAATTGAGTCTGTCGGGTGCCCCTCCTCCTCTTACACTCACTCTGCCGGCAAACTTTTTCTCATATACAAATTTTCTTTTATGTATCTTCCTCTAGTCTGAAGTCGGTCTGAAGTCTGAAGTGTTATCCTGGACTCTCCCTAGCCACCTCCTCCACTTCATCAAATGTAAGTCTTAATTTATGCCTCAGACTAAAGAGACTGGGTTGAAATGAATGAATAACTTTTTAGTCAAAGCCATCGAAAAGTTATTTGTTTAGGACAGGACAGGCTGTGTGGCACTGGGGCGGAAAAGACGGTCCGAGAGGACATCAAGAAAACAAAAGGCAAAATGATGACAAATGATAAATGATTTTATCCAAGAGTGTCTATGACAGGCGAGGCAGAGAAAATGAAGAAAATGTGTAAAGAAAAAGCGGGAAAATTATCTTTTAAAAACAATTAAGATTGGCAGAGATTTCAAATGCCTTTCTTGATGTAGGAAAAAGTAGGTTATGATAGTTGATGAGGTCCTTGTTGTAGATAAAAGTATTTTTAATATTAAGAAATACAATTACCCGAAGAAACAATTTTAATACATGTTTTTATAGACAATTTCTAAAATATTCAAGAAATTTGTCCCATAAAAAATTATTAAATGTTTAAGAATATCATTTCATTATAGACAAAAAGTCTAAAAGTCACATCTAACAAAGAACCATTCAAAAACAAGGACTTGCTGGGTGGGGAAACACATAAAAGGAATAAACGTAAAATAGGGACCGCCGAAAAATGTCAAAATATTTTTTCTTGTTCTCTCCGTTGCTCTCGTCGCAATCTCAGCCTTATTCAACATTGAAGGCAAATATTTGTGAAAAGACCAAAAAGCAAGAAAGAGACAAAGAAAAAAATTGTAAGGAATTAGATTTGAATTTTAAGCCCGACGATGGGCAACGGAGAACATTTTTGCCTACAGGATAAATGCCTTGTTCAACTATCTCTGCTCTTGATGAGCTGCCAAGATGAATATAAACCAAAGAATTATTTTGTGGATGCCACCAGAAAATGATGGTGTAAGTAAACAAAGTTGCGCGAACGGAACAATAAGCGGTGACACTTTGCATAATGAAATGGATTTTGTGACAGAATAAAGTCAATAGTAGAAAAGTTGAATCCCAAAAATTGTTCAAGTGAAAAATGTGCCATGGCCAACCTTGCGTATGCGTAATATATTTGTTTTTAGAGATTTGTAAACTGTTTAAATCACTTTTAATGGACTTAAAGCCAAACTTATAGTTAATAGATTTATTTAGAAAATATATTAATGTTTAATCTGTTAATCTTGCTTTATAAAATTAATATTTCCTAAGGATAATATATGTTTACCTTGTCCTGGCGTATGCGTAATATATATATATATTTTTGTGGCAATTGTAAAACCATTAAACCGACATGGGATAGCTTGAAGCAAGGCAACTGAGTTACGGCCAATGATTAGGAACAAGAAGGCAGCCCAAAAAATAAAAAAAATAAAGAGGATAAATATCCAAAGCGTACCGGAAAATCCTAGCTCTTAGCTCGGAGTCATAAATTAGTTGTAACCGGAGAGAGAGAGCAAAAAGAGCAAAGAGCAGGCGAAGAGGGACTGTAACATAAAAACGTCTGTTTTTGCTATAATTGGCCACATATTTTGCTGGCTCCAAACCAAACCGAACCGAACTGAAACCAAACTCAGGTAACGTTAGCCATGGCTCTGGCCAGGACTCTCCTGGCCATTACTGAAGCGGGGAATTCGGGGCTTTTGCGGGTTATGCACATCCTGCAAACTAGAGCACAGTTCTCGGCCATATCAATATATATATTTTCCAGAGCATGGACAGGCGGCGGCAAAGCCCCGAAAAATCTAAACACAAAAAATAGAAGCGAATAAAAATGGCAACAGCAAAATATCCCATATCCCAGGTTGATGTTTGCTATGGAAATCCGAGCAGGAAAGTTGAATAGTAATAATTTTGCAGATAGTTCCGTTGGGCTTCGGCTGTGGTTGGGGATTTTCGGGGATATCACGTAAATGGAAATGAGCCCAAAAGAGATTTTGTAAATAGCGCTGCGACCTGATGAACACAGATTGTGCAGCGCCGGGGAAAACTGATGTGTTCTGCGTGAAACAATTATGAAAAAGAACTATTAGGGGGTAACTGAAAGTATGGATAATGGGAAGTTTAATATATATATTATTTAATAAATTTGTAAAGCCAGACAACGGTTTTAACATAGCTCTTTATTTTACTTTAAAAGAAATTCTACATTTTCCAAGCTAAGAAAATTCCTACCAAGTTTATTTTCCTTCTCACAACTCCACACTCTCTGTGGATACGCCAAAAGTTATTGCTGAACTATAATTTATGGGCTGCAATTCCATGCATAACCAAGTCAGCACACTTTACCTCCTGCCAAGGCAATCAAAGACGGCAAGAAGAGCCTACAAGAGATACTGTAAAAAGGCAAAGAGTTAGAAAAAGGACACACAGACACAAATTGGCAAATGCCGATGAGTTTGTTGTTGTTGCTGGTCCTGCAAAGGACATCTGCAGCTGCAGAAAGCGCCTGTCCTGTCCAACTAAAATGCCAATTCAATCGCCTCTGCAAACGGAGACACAAAAAGCACTCGCAGCACACAAATTGAAAGACGCAGTCTAACGATCGCTCCTTCGCCATCTTCTCTTTATTTTCCTTAAAACATATTGGCAAATGTCGTTTCGGTAGTCGTTATAAAACAAACACAGACTTATAAGAACAGACACACACACACACAGACACCCAAGGCATACACAATGCTCTTCATGCAATTCTAATAATATAAACTTTACATAAATGTTTTCCTTGCAAATAGAACGGAGCAGCGAAACAGAATGGCTTGAGTGGGTTGCAAATAGCTAGGGGTTAGAGTGTGTTTGGGTGGTGTGTGAGAGTGTGCTTTTGTGTGTTTGGACGCATCTGCTGAGCTGGCAATCGCATTGCAGTTTGTCAGTCAGCGAGTCAGTCGAGCAGTCAGTGGGGCTCTCTCAGTCTGAAAGGGCTTTTAAACTCAGAAAGAGTTTTGGTTTTTTTAAGAGAATATATATTAAAGAAAAAAAAAATATAATGCAATGATTTATAAATTATAAAATAGCAAAGGAAAAACATTAAAAGCTGTTTTACAGAAGGAAATCTTTATTACAGCGAGAGGAAATTGGTTTTATAATACAAATTCCTATATATTTATACTGAAATCTTATTTCTTACCAAGCCAAAAATTAAATTTAATAAAAATTAAGCTTACCTTACCTTTAAATAAAATAATAAACCCAGTATAAGGTATCCAACGAAACGGCTTCCTCGACTGCAAAATATTTCCGCTTTGACCAATATTTGGGTTTATTTGCTTTGTGCTTGATGTGTCACACATGTCGTATGATTGATTTATATTAGAAAGCACACACACACAGACAGACTTTGTTGCACTTTTGTGATTTGTGCCTGTGCCCCGTATCTTTGTTGACATTGTAGAGTCGGGGAAAAAAGGGGAAAAAAGGGGAAAAGTGTCAAAGGAAAACCACAAATTTTGTGACCTATCTTTGTTGTCAGCTGTTGCGCTTTTTTTGTTCAGCCCTTCCGGAAAATACCAAAATTGAATAATTAATAGCGAGTGATTGATGCCTCGAAGGGAGAGATGAAGGATGCGAGATGGCAGCATAAAGTAAAGGCTTGAAGTCACCAAAAGCTTCCCTTCAGCCAACTAATTGAACAGTCTTTGAGCTGCTGTCAGACACGGAGCTCTCACATAAACATATATAGAGAGGGCTCTGTAAATAAATATTACCCAAACAACTTGACCACACCTGACCAATCCTGGTGCCTTCCTTGGCCACATCCTTTCAGTCCCTTCATGTGGGTCATGCCGTATATTGACCACGAAATGGCAAACATTCCCGTGGTTATTTCATAGTTCAAATGTCTGTGGCGGTGGTGGTCTGGGGGCAAATAAATAATATATAGTATTGTGCTAGCAACTCCCTATACACACACACATGTACATATGTTGGTCGGGCTTATGTGTGTTTGTATGTGCGGTACAAATGACAAACAAATAAAATGAAATACAAAATGGCGCCTGGCCAAGTGAAGTCAATGATGCACAGCCATATCTTTGGCAAAAATGAAAGATATAGAGGGTACATGGGTTAAGTGAGAAAGTTGGTGCAAAAGTTGAGCTTTTAAATATTTATAAATGTAATAAAAAAGGGTTTTAAAGTGAGGAATATAAAGGATTATATTAAAAGTATTATTTAAGGAGTTATTAATTGTAAAAGAAGGTGCAAATATGGCTATACAATATTTTCTTAGGTTTCTTAGGATATTTCTAAGTAGAGGTTTCTTTAAAAAAACCATAAACAATACTTATAAATTATGCAAACGAATAAGGTTTCTTAAAATTAATTCATATAATAAGAATTATATTATTCTTATCAGTAAGCATATATTAAATAACTAATTACATACAATTAAAGATAAAACCATTTTAAAAATGTGCTGGTCCCCCTGTGGCCCCGTAGCAATATTGTGTATTATTTGGGCACTGGGAAAAGCAATATGGGAGGTAAACGGAAGACACTTTAAAAAACATTATTTGATCCAATGCGAGATTGCTGGATTTATGGGACTACAAGGCAGCTTATCGCAGGGGCGATTTATATGCCTGGCTAGCATAAATCGCAAATGTGGAGACGCCGACGACCCTTATTATAATCCCACAATCTGGGCAATACTTACACCCAACTTTTACTCTAATTGACCACGCCCGGTGGCATTTATTTTTATTTTTTTCGGCTTTGTTTCCTTGCTGGCTGGGCGGGTGGCAACTTGTATTTAACTCTACGGCTGAGTAATATTTCAAAAGGGCCTGGAACTACCCAAGTGATTTACGTCGTGTATGAAGTTGTGTTTTTATTGTTGCTCCTTTATATATTGGGAGCAAACGAATATATATTACATATATATTTTATTGCCGGTGGAAGGAAGGCGGCGGCCAGGTGGTGCCACCTAAAAACGGCACATAAATCTACAAAGTTGAAAGGGTTATAAAAACGAGGAGAGGAAAGCAATTTGAGGAGGGTTATCTAGGTGGGGAAATTCAGTAATTTGTTTCCTCCTCATATGTCCCGACCAGAGTTGGTTGAATTAATTCGCATAACTCTCTTAATAGTTTCCACTGGCGAAGGGAAACCAATTAAAATTAAACCCAGCATAAATGGTTGATCGACTGGCACAGACCATTGGTTTTTCCGGCATACCTTTTGGGCGAGGGATATATTGTATATGCCTATGTATGTACATATATAAAAAGTGGCAATTTTTTCTATATTTTCGTCCCTCCAATTGGGTAACAGATGTGCGAAATTGTCCCTGTATAAGGTTTGGGAAATATCGTAGGTATGCGAAAAAAGTGTGGATATTTCATTATTTATTTGATGTTGATGTTACCCCCCTCCCCCCAACGATCTACGTCTGCTTTTATTTATTTACCTTGGGTATTGATATTTATTTAGTTTTTCAATTCAATTGAATTTCCATTAACAAATTGCGAACTCTGTTCTTCGTCAGTTCCGGCATCAACGTCAACGTCATCGCCATTTCCACGGGTAAACGAAGTTTCCACATTTTTCTGCTCGTTCAATTTATGGCCAGGTTTTTTGTTTTATTTTATTTATTTATTTAAACTGGCGTGTGTTACATAAAAATAGCCATAAAAATAAATCAACGAGCGAATGTGTAGATGAATTTTAGATTTGCTTGTGTGCCGTTCAATTGCCACGAAACTAAATTAAACATTTGGAAAATAATTGAAAGCCGCTTTTGGGATATATATTTATTGGGGAAATTGATGGTAAATTAAGATTTATATATTTCGATTTAGTTTGATTTGAGTTTCAGTAAAAAATTCGTATAAATTTACGTATTTTAAGAGCTTTATTATTAAATCTATATCTATATCAATATCTATAAAATTTGTAAGCCTTTAAAAAAAATAATACTTTTTGTAGATCCTTTAAGTAAGCTGTACCTGCATTTGACAAATTTCCCTGCAAATTTTCCACTTAATAAATCAAATTCCAGTGTCTGAAGCCAAGTTGCAACACTTTGCGGTCAAAGTACTTTGCCAAGAGCAGCACCACCACTCAGCACTCAATCTGCCACATTCTTCGCTTTCCAAAGTCCTCAGAAAACCAAACCAAACAAAGCCACACCATATCCTTTTCCACTTTCTAAAGGCTCTTGAATTATAAACTGGCTTCATTACACTCGTCCAACCTTGACCGCATGACAAGCTGGAAAATGTTGTGTTGAGTAGTGAGAATGGCTAGGCTCGAAGGGGGCACTGAGAACCACCGACATCCCTTTGACATCTCAGTCATTCAGAGGACAGAGGACATCCCCATGCCACATTCCGCTCGGCTTCACTCCCATTGAGAGTGGCAATAAATTGTGTACAACTTTCAAACCAATTAACCCACAAATTTTGCACTCAATTAGGTTCTCTCTCCTCGGTGGGACACTCCGTCGCTGTGGTTCCTTTGGCTCTGGCTGCATATACCTATAACACAGTTGAAATAATTTATTTATTACCACGCCCTGACATTTTATCAGGTTTTACCGCTGGTCACTTGCACTTCTTCCCTTTCCCCGCCCCCCCCTTTTGCCAATTAGTCTCCAGGCAAAAGCAAATTATTTTCCGCTCTGGCGAAGAAAAAATAATAAATAATTGAATAAGTTACTCATTAGTGTGCTGACTGAAAGCGACTTGTGCGTGGAAACAAAGGCGGGGGTTGCAGGAGAAAAAAAGAGAAGAGTCCTACAATATCCTGGCTGTCTCTTATCTAACCTTAACATGCACATTTAGTTGCCTCATCCGCCGCTCTACTTAACTTCATTCATAACCCTCCCTCCCAACCAGGACGACGGAGGAGTCCTCCTGTCTGCTTGTCGTCTGTCTTGCTGCGTGAATTTGTCACCATTTTGCTCGCACTAACTTGTCGTTGTCCCTGGGTTTTTCTCTACATAAAAGTATTGTGAATTTGGCTACAAGTTTTTCCATTACAAATTAAATTCTTAATAAATTTATGAAACAGCTAATATTAATAATATTACTGCTGGTTTAGAAACCTTATACACGTATTTATTGTGATGTTTGGAATACTTCTGTGTAAAATTATCTCCAAATCCTATTGTATATTTGATCATATGTAAAGATTTTCTTGTTTTTTTTTAATACTATATTTTCTGCCTTGCTGAATCTTTTCAAATCGAATGTTATATTACTAGGGATAACTGATCTCTGTGTATATATATTTTGTATCCACTGTAAGGGCATCTAAAGCTGGGAAGTCCTGAATGACGGACTTTCCTTTCTGTTTGTTGTAACTACTTTATTTTGTGAGTTTCTTCTCTTTTTTTTCGCTCGTTTGCCCCGTCATTTATCAATCATAATGCTGCTGAGTAGTCTCATTACTGTTTTGCGCTTAGCACTTTGCCTTTTCCAGGCAACGACGTACTAACTTCCTCTTCTTCATTTTTTTTTGCCTTTTCCCCGGAATTTCGCGCTTAACATCTATCCATCCATTTCGCCCCTGCTGGTTTCCTTCTATCTGTGTGTTCTTCCTTGCTTTTTTGCGTAATTGCTTTATGCCCTGATCCTGATTTATGCTTATCTTTAGTCATATTTTTACATTTACCTTTATCGCACCATCGTGGATGGTAAAAAAAAGAGGGTGGGTTTTCTGGTTTTCTGGAGATGAGAAAGAACCGGAGGTTGACCTAATTTCATTGAACTTAATTTTTTTCCGCTCATGTCGTTATCAGCAGGAAGGGAATCCTCTTGGTGTCTTCGAAACATACAGGGTGCTCTAGGGATAAGGAAAATATATGATAAGTTTAAGAACTTTAACGATTTAGAGATTAAAATATAATATAAATATAAATTATAAATAATATAAAATTTCAAAGTAAAATCCTTGTTTGCAATATAGTGCCAAAGTTATTATAACTGCCAGCAAAGCACCTTATATTTACCCTGTAACAATCATCATAAAACTGGCTCTAGACGAACTTCACCTGATGTCACGCATCTCATCTGTATCCTGTCACCTTTTCACGTTTTAGTGCGCACATTTTTCGAGCAAAGAGATGCTTATCGATGAAAGTGACCATCAGGACTCGCAATTTTTCCATTCAGGCTGTATAAATTTCTAAATATCTCCATCTTGCAGGTTCAGGGAGCTGGAAAAAAGCGTTCCCATGCCCTGCACGTAATGAGGAAGTCACAGAGCAATTAATGTGGCTCATTTATACGTTTTATTTTCGCTTCTCTGGCTCATTTCCGTGCTTATCTCTGAAATGCATGGGAAATGTATATATATATATATATAGAAGCAAGGCGTGAGCGGAGCATTTGAGATAACAGATGATGCAGGGTCGTCGTCTAAAATTAAATAAAAATACAATTAAGCCATGCAACTTGTTCTTTTTGTTGGCTCTCTCTTTCCTGGTCGCTATTTTCTATGGTTCTTTTCTGTATTTTGGCACACGTGGCTTTGCTTTAATCTGCATGCATTCTCCTTTTTTGGTTTCTATTAAAAAACAATAGGTATTGAGAGGAAAAAATTAAATCAATGGAATATTTACAAGTTATTAGTAGCTCTTTATATATATTGAACAGTAGGGAATTAGAAATTAAGAAAAATTAATAATAATAATATTAATTATCTTCAAGTACGAAAATTATATGCCAGAAAAAGTGTTTTGTTCTTAAGTATTTCTACCTTATAATTGCACCTGTTCAGTGAATACTAAAGATATATATATTGTGAGATAAAATAGCTTAATTTCCAACCTTGCGACTACTATAATTTTGACCTCAGCTGTGCGTGTGCAGGATTAGTTTTTTTTTTTGTTAGGGTATTGCTGCATACGTGCCTGCAACACCTAAATGCATGCAACAATAGCTTACAACGGGGGAAAATGGAGGGAAACACAGAGAGAGAGAGAGCGGAAATGGAGAGGAGAAAGAGCAACAACGCAGAGAGACAGACAATGCACGAAGCTTAAATTGAAATTCTTTGTTTCTTTAAGGGTACTGCTGCCCGTGACCCTCTCTTCTTCCTTCTCCGCCCTCCGACTTTTGCCGGTGAATCGCTTTTTCCTGTCTGTCTGTCTGACTGACGACGACTGACTTGTCTGTTCCAACAAAAACTTTTGCACTGAGCCTTAAAGTATGCTAGGGATTTTTTATATTTAAATAGTTTTCCCTCGTCCGCCGACTGTGTGTGTGTGTTTCAGAGAAAATGTTCAGCAGACGAAACAGAGAAACTTGATGGGCATGTGAGCGATTATATCATATACTAAGGCCTGCTGAGGAATTAGAAATGTTGCTACGAATGTGAGTCTTAAAGTAAAATTGGAATTGAGAATGCACTTTCCATGCAACTATATTGCTTTATACGTTCGAGGGGAATTATTCTTTAAATTTTGCATAGAAATATAACAAAACTAAAGCCTAGTAATAAGCTTAGCCCGTATAATAAATAAATTAAATTCCAAATTTAATCAAAAGTCCTTTTTAATTATTTCGCTTGGCCGCAACTGCCTGTCAATCGAAATTTGACTCCTGGCCATTGCACTTGGCGCGTTCAAATGAAGTGACAGGCATTGTGTATGTAATCGCTGTTGGCATTGTCATTGAAATGCATTATTTGTGCCATAGCCTGCATTTTAATGACCCCCCCATAGGTATATATATTTTGCCATGACACCCAGTTTGATTGACAGCTAACACACAAGAATTGAAATTACTTTGCATATGGTTTAAAAATGCATTTTGTGTGGTAATCATACACATTTCACATGACGATGATCCCATCCGACAGGAAAACAAAAACTTTTTAATTAAAAGGAATGAAAACTTGCCCACAGAAAAATTCCGAAAATTTGCATTTTCATGACATAGCTGAGGGCACCTGACACTTGTCTCGCTCGGATGGAAAATCCCAGTTCCCATACCTTCTGCTGCATATTAGTCTGCTCATAGTCTACACTGAGAAAATAAATATAACTGAGGGAAAAGTTTTAATAAACAACTGTAGATAATCCTGAACAATCAAACAAATAAATAAATACATGTTTAAGTTTAAGAAACCACTTTTTGTACATATTAATGTAGGATTGGTATTAATGGGAGAGTATTCCTGTTATCGATAGGCAAGATCTAGTATATTTTAGTGACGTGGTTTAGGTTTTGGCTAAAAAGGGCCAAGCAGAGTCGGTCACACTACACAAAAGGAGATGCTTGAGGAAGGGTGGAATATAAAGAGACAATAAGATAACTAAAAGTGGGATAAAATATATAAATTAGGCAACGTGTTATGTTATAAGAACCCCAGTTTATAATTACATGTGTAGTTTTCTAAATAAAGATTAATAAAACCTTACATTAAATTAAGTTAAACAAGTCAAAAGTCTTATCTAAATACCCTTAAATATAATATTTCTTTCAATCTAATATTTGTCAGTCCTATTTTGGTAATATTTGAATTTCCCTAAATTTTTCTCCGTGTATTTTCCACTCCCAGTCTGGCCTGGCAATTCAATTAGAAACTAGGCAGAGTGCATACACACATTTTAATTAAATAAATTCAGTGTTTGCCTGATGCTTGGGCGTCATAAACATTTTGCGGAAGAAGGATGAAAATGAAAACATTTAACTGCCGGTTACGTTGGTAGTTAGTTTGTCCCAAAGGGTCGAAGGGCGTGGTATCCATCCATCCGGCTGCTCCGGGTTGTGTTTGCATAAAATGCAAGAAAATTGCCCTGCCTGCAAGTTTTTGGGGGTTAGAGTAAAACACATCGTTTTGGCAAAACGTCAACAGATTTGCTTGCCTTTCATGCCTTCGTGTGAGTTTTCCCAGCTCGGAGGGCACCACATAATCAAATTTAACCTGACTGCCAGGACGACGGAGTAGGAGCTGCTCCATACCGACGATGATGATGATGATGACGTGGATGTAAATGTGAGTGGTGTTGGTGGAAAGACACAAGGCACGGCAAATACTCCGCACTGCAGTTGTCCGAATGCCTCAGCATTTAATTGAACTTCCCGCATACTTTTCCTCTCTCGAACCAATTTGCATCAGCTTTTCCGGGTAATATGAAGCCATGGTGCAGCATAAATTGCTTTGACTTTTCGGGGCTTAAACTCCCAGACTTTGCGTTTTGGCAATTTGTGCGTAATTAGAAAACAATTTGCACAGCTATGTGCACTTTGCTCGAGGTCTAATACATTTTATTGGCTGTACTATTTATTATTTGCATTTATTTAACCTAAGACATGTTGAAACATCCATATTTGTTGATTACTTTCCTGTAGGGTTGGTAAAAAAATCGATGGTACTATCGATAGTATCGATGGTCGAAAAATTTA
>JAEIIF010055129.1:0-11481 GCA_018874455.1 Drosophila trapezifrons
AAGAAAAGATCATTTGATCATAGAAAAGATCATTTGATCAAAGAAAAGATCATTTGATCAAGGAAAAGATCATTTGATCATAGAAAAGATCATTTGATCAAAGAAAAGATCATTTGATCATGGAAAATATCATAAATTCATGTACAATTTCAAGATAACGAAAAACTAATTATTTAGATAGAATAAAATATCGATTATCGAAACGATAATATTGATATTTGTTGATATCAATTCGATACTCGATATTTATCACAGTGACTTCATGTTAGAAGCCACACCTAATTCCCATCCAATCATACCCAAACACTCCCCTGGACACCATCACCACTCCTCTGAAGAAACACTTTGGCAACTCATCCCAATCCACCCCCTCCCTTAGGACAATTAGTGACATCCAGAAGACGGCGCCGGCGACGACGACGACGAGTACAAGCAAGCAGGCGGGCAGGAAGGCGGAACTGAACCACCTGGGGGTGAGCACGGTGCAGCGCAACATAACCCAGAGCTGGGCGGAGACCGAGCTAAAGCGGAACCCCGCCCAGACGAGCTCCCAGCCGCTGGCTTCCCCCGACTCCTCGTCGGCAGGGGTCAAGCAGCAGGCGCCGCTGCGTGTCAAGGATGTGCCGCAGAATAGGCGTACGCAGCCCAAGGAGCCTTCGCCGGTGGACATAAAACTAAGGAGGACTGCCGAGATCATAGCCATGGCCCGGAACACGCGAGAGGCCCTGGACCGCGAACTGGCCGCGGTGGCGGCCACTGCTCCCCAGCGGAAGATCAACCTGTGGCAGTCGCAGGCCCAGGCTCACGTTCAGTTCCAAAGCAAGGCCGAGGCCCAGGTGAAGGCGCTGCTCCACACCAAGCTGCCCGCCTACACCGCCCAGCTGGAGAAGGCCAAGTGGGGCGATAAGTTGGCCGCCGGCAGTGCCGAGGCCGGCGATGGAGCGTCCGCATCCCCCAAGGATGGCGTCGCCGCCGCAATGGTGCGCAGTCGAACCCTCCGCAAGATGGACAAGGAGAAGAAGCCCCAGGAAAAGGAGCCGGAGCGGAAGAAGGACCGGGACAGGGAGAAGTCTAACCAGGAGGACAAAGCCCCACACCTGAACAACCGCAAGAATGCCAAGGCCAGCTCAGGTCCTGCGCCGGCTCCAGCCTCTAGGCACAAGCCCATCAGGCGGGACTCGACGTCCGAGGGAAACAGGCGCCGCGGGCAGGAGAAGCGTCCAAAGGAGGAGAAGCCGCAGGAGCTGGGCAAGACGGAAAAGCAGAAGCTGCAGGAGAAGATAGAGGAGATGAAGAAGGACAATGAGCGGACGCGGGCGCTGGGCAGGCAGATGGGGGCGCGGTGCCAGCATCTCCTGCAGCTGGCCAACAAGGGGGCCACGGACATGGTCCTGCAGCTGATGACCCGCAAGCTGCAGCGGCTCAGCGAGCAGAAGGAGCTGGCCCAGGCGGAGAAGAAGCAGAACTCGGAGCGAATCATTGCGACGGGAACGATGATCCGCGCGGAGGCCAACTCGGTGATTTGCTATCGCGCCCGCATCACCCACCTGGAGGCCGAGATGGCCAAGTGCAAGGAGCAGCTGATGAAATTCCTCATGGACAACCAGGAGGTGCTCACCCATCGCAGGCTGCGCTATCACTTTAACCTGCTGCAGCCGGAGATGGAGGAGCAGCTGCCGGCCGGTGGCGATCCGGGTGCGGCAATTGCCTCGGATCTCGGCCAGAGCTACGAGTCCTTTCGGCTGGAGCAGAGCAAGCAGAAGCACTTGCAGCTCCAGGAGTTCCTGGCCCGCGACGAGAGCAACGACTTCGAGCTGCCCGATCTGGGCAGCGTGTACAAGGCCAAGAGCTATCACTCCTTTGTCCCGCAGCCCTCGGACGATGTATCGCCGGTCTCCACGCCGGACTCCGGCCTGTCGGAGTCCCAGGAGCGGAACACGCCGTCTCCCGACCCTCCCAGTCATGTCAAGCTATTCCCGAGCTGCTCTGCCACCAGATTACTCTCGCCGAGCAGCCTCGAGAAGACCACCAAAGGACAGGAAGATAAGCAGAGGCCGGGACAGCAGCAACCGATCTACGATCACATGCTAGTGCGGCCGGAGGACGTCCAGGAGGCGCGGTTCCTGCCAAGGAGACGCAGGCAGTCGGTAGACTGATCACTAACTTAACTGGACGTAATATATATCAGAATGTGCCTTACTCAATCTTGGATATAAGTTGCGAGTTTGTTATTCCCTTTCATATACATATTGGTTATGGGAAATTATAGATTCGTCTTTTGTGACCTCTTGTTCACTTTCTTAGGGTTGCCCCGAAGGACTCTATCAACAGCAGACTAAGCCTCTTCTCAAGGGAAATCTTTTAAGAGTTTCCATTAATTTTGAATCCATTTTTCACATAATTGGTAATTATCATCAAAGTGTAGTGTTATTTATAAGATCAATTACCCTTTGAGATTTCTTTCCTATAGGAAAGTTCCCTTAAAACTGTATTATTATAGGGATCGTTAAAGAACATTTATTTTCCTCGATTACCCACAAAGGTATACTCCATGAACTATTTGGAAGTTCTATTAAAACCATCTCATAAGATGATAATATATATTTCTAATACTAAGCTCATACGGATTACTCAATGATATAACTCCGATTTGATGATCGGTAATATGTTTAGACTTTTTTTTGTATCCTAAATTATGTATAAGAACCATGTAAGAACCGTTCAATATTAAGGAATCTCAATGATGTTCATCCAAAAAGCCTTTTTTCAGGTCCTAAATATTAAGATATATTATAGTATTCAATTATAACAGTTCTAGATTGTTTATCGATCGAAAATAACCGATAATCGATTATGAATAAAGGATAACAGCTCTAAGATTGTTTATCGCTAAATGATAACAGGTATACGTTGTTTATCGATTGAAAAGAACCGATAAACAATTTTGAATTAAGAATAGGATCGGATCTAAGATTGCTTATCGATCGATAGCAATCGATTGTAATCATATGTATATCGTTCAGATCTTCCTAGTCTGATCTAGTTCAATTTTATCGCTAAGTACTTAATGTAAGAAACAAGCATTTTCGAAATTTCGACCCTTCAAGTGCCTTCATGGAATATTGAAATAGCCGAAGGATAAAAACAATTCAATTTAATTTGCAAGACGTTGATTGATTTATTGTTAAGCCTAGGATAGTCACTTAAGTATTAGCACTCAACCACACAACAACAAATATTATGATGTATTATTGATGTACATGCATAACCTATATATGCATGTACATGGATCTTCTTCTACCGATATAGCAAATTGAACACAATAAAGCTCTATATAGGATTTCCTGTATATAGATCTCAAAAGACACGTGACTTTTAAACAGCTTTTTGAACTCGCTCCGCCTTTACTATCAAATAGAGCTGGAAAAACATCGATTGTTAATCGATTTAAAATCGATGGTTGCACACAAAAACGTTGAAAACTTCTATATTTTTTTCAGCGGAACTTACAACATCGAATATTTGGATATAAACAGTGTGTGAGGAGGGATTGGGCTAACCCTTGCCATCACGATAGACCTTGTAGTTTGTTAGTTAATTGCTAGAGCTAAGAGTTACAGGCTACAGTTATGATCAGCTTAGGATTTCCGAGTGAAATGGAGCCCCAAGCTGGGAATCTGCACGGGAAGGGACTCGTGTTACCTAGATCGTAAGTGTATAATTGGAGTTTATATAAATATATATGCATGCACTTAGCTATATTACGAAAATTAGTCAAATTTATCTATCTGCCGATCGATACGTGATCGCCTTGTATATTATATAAAAGAATTCAGTTATTCAGTTTTGGTTTCCTGCCTTCCTTTCTTCCACACTTTCCCGATAAATTGGAAGACGATTCCAACGATTGTTTTGCATTTGTGTAGAGTTATCTAGGTATCGAGTTCAGAGCGGTATCTTATCTATGGGATGCCATGATATTAGCTCCAAATAGCCAAGCAAACTCTTTATATGGCAACAAATGCTAAGAATACCTTAGTATACATTTCACTAGCAATACTCAATGGGTTCCACAAATAAATCTTTGACTAAATAATGCAAACTTATCGATAGATCGACAGGACTAAGGTGACCGATTGTAACGATTAATCAATAGTTTTTAGCTACAACATTAAACAGATATAATTACCTATAATGTTGCTGGGAAACAATCTCGCTACATATCCCTTTTCGAAGGGGATCAGGGGATACAATGCGAGGTTATTGAAGCAAACACTTGACTTTAACCCAAACCTACTTCCTGCTTGGAACACATTTAAATCTACAAATTTCTATGGCATTGCTATGAAATAAATGCTGGGTTCACAGTGATTATTTGGTAGCTCTTATTTTTTGGAAGCGTCGCCATAGCAGGGCCCTAGATAAGCCAATGACAGCCCCGACTTGGGCTTAGGTTTTCCGCTTTTGGTCGAGCTGCTGCTGCGGCAGCTCCTCCTGCAGCTGGAGGATGTGTTCCAGCGGCTGCGGCCGCCCATCCTTGTCGATCAGCGCCGGCTTAACGATGCCGCCCTGGCGCAGCTGCTCGATGAGATTGACTAGCTGCATGGCCTCGTACTCCTTCTGCTCCTCGCTCATCTCGTCCAGCGGATTCGGCTTGCCGCGCGGCTCAACACAGCCCAGAACCGGATTGATGCCCTGCTGCTGCTGCTTGTACTCCTCGGTGTCGCTGTCCTCGCTGTCCGACGAGTAGTCGGCGCCCTCCACTCGCCGGCAGTCGAGTATGCCCCGCTTGGCGAACAGTCCGGCCGCGTTGCCGTAGCCCGTGTACTTGATCATGCGTCCCACGTCCTCCTTGCATAGGACGAACAGCAGCTCGGCGGCCAGATCGCGCAGGATCATGGCGGGCAGTGTGAGGAAGCGGCACAAGTGATTGCGCAACTCCTGTCCAATCTCCGGCCGCTGGCTCACGTCCCGCAGCGGCGGCAGGATCTCCTGGCGCAGATAGTGACGCATCACGCGATTGCTGCGCGCGCACTTCACCAGCACCGTGAGCACCGGCGACAGCAGCTCGTGGGAGCTGGCCTCGGCCTCCTGGTGGGACAGCGACTGGCGTAGATAGTTGAGAAGCACGGTCAGGCTGCGGACATTGCGCTTCTCGTAGCACTGCGAACAGCACTGGGGCGGCTTGGCCCGGGCGCCCGTCTCCTTCTCCTGGCGCTTGTCCTTCTGCTGAGCCTGCTCCCGGCACTGCTCCTCCGCATTGGAACAGCGCAGGGTGAGTTCGGTGAGGCAGCTGCCCGAGATATTGGTCAGCAGGTTAATGGCATGCGTGATCACCGCGCGCTCCTTGTCCGTGGACATGTCGCCGAAGCGGAGCAGCAGCTCCCGCAGCACGCCCGTCAAATGCAAGCTCTGGATCTCGTACTCGTTCGGACTCTTGTCCGGGGCACTCGTCACATTGAACATCACCTTGAGCAGCTCACAGATGATGTTCAGCTGCTCGTCGCTGGCGGCGTCCTCGCCCAGCTTGTCGTCCAGCCACTTGGTCATGTAGGTGAGGCCGTTGAGATCGATCTGGAGGCGGGAACGAGCCGCCGGCTCCAGGGCAGTGAGCAGGAAGAGCAGCTTCATGTCGTAGTACTCCAAAGTGCTCGGATGTCGCATCGAGCTGGCCACGCGCTTAAGGATGGCGTCCAGACAATGCTGCCTGAGGCACTGCCGTCGGCAGTCCGAGCTCTGGTAGACCAGATTGCAGAGGCACTTCAGAGCCTCCGCTATGACCTCCGACTGGGCCTTGCTCGGCTCCAGTTGCGGCTCCTCGCGCTCCTGCTGCTTCAGCTCGTCCGGCGTGGCCGGCAGCTTCAGGGAGCTGGCCTCTACCCTGGCCAGCTTCAGCAGGATATTCACCTCCTGTTCGATGTAGTTCGTCTGCAGGCTGAACTCGTCCCGTGTCAGAATTCGCACTGTGTTCAGACACTGCGTATGCAGATGGCTAAGGCGCTGCTCCTCCAGGATCCCAAATATGGCCAGCCACAGCTCGTGCCACTGGTTGTCCGTGTGGAAGGTGTCGAAGACCAGCAGGTCCGCATTCTGCCAAGGAAAAAAAAACAGAAAAACATCCCGTAATTACAGGCAGCAGCAATCTCAGCGAAGAAAATCTGAGCTTTGGCTTTGTGGTCGCTCACCTTAGTGTTGAACTCGCCGAGAATGGCAGGGATGTGGTCCGCCTCCTTAGCCTCCAGACGCTTCAGGTGCTCCGCTTCCATGTTGCCAACTCCGCGTCAACCGTTCGCTGATATCTAATTAAGTTAATTTAATTTAATTTCTATATTAATTTCCACCCAATGACAAACGGCAGGGCGCGGCGTTGCCAGATCGTTTGTCTAGCTATCTGCCAGCTATCGATAACTGTCGATAAGAGTTGTGATTTATCAAATCAAAACAATTGGGGTGCTCCCTATACGAATTCAACTTTTTAAAATCTTGCGGAAAATCCTAATAAACAAAAGGCTTTTGTATCTGCTGGCAGCACCCTCTCATCGGCCTCCAGCTGTTTCCTGCGATTCTAGGCCTAGATGAAGGGCCTTCGCGGTGGAATGTAGCGCTTAATTAAGTTAAAATGCAAAAAAAAAATAAAATAAAAAACAAATTAAAAAACATGTATATGGCGTCGAAACTTTCTATTTAATAAATAAATTCAACTTGCCAATACTATTTTTTAAACCAAAGAAATATCCGCAAAAACACCAAGTTCAAATAGAACATATTCGCCTCGCAATCGACAATTAAATTAAAAAATATATGAAAATTATGTAAAGAAATAAATAATAAAAACAATAAATTCGACTTTACAGCTCGACTTCCCCGCAGCGATTGAAGGTTAGCCGACGACGACGACTCCAGGAGAGCCACAAATGTCAAGGAGATTTGACACTTACTAATCCTTGATTCAAACTGACCGTTCCGCATGCGAGAACTCTCCCTAAAAATATATGAATATTATTTTTTATCACCATCAGATAAGCCAATCTATACATGTCCCGCCATGATTGCGTTTAACTCCTATCTCTTTTCAGCTCCCTCTTTCTCGCTTTGCCTGCAAAGTACAAGCAAAGCAGCAACAACAGCTTGTAAGTTTCACCCAGAAGCGAAGGAGAGTTTATATTTAGCTGCACTTTTTGTTCTCCAAATACCATTAAAAAATGCAGTATATTTTTTCGATGTTCACACTTCCAAATGCTGGAGAAATAATCGCTTTATTTTCCCTTTTTATTACAAAAAATACATTTATGTATAGTGTATGTTTTTTGTGTAAAAATATATATATGTATGTATATATATATGGATATATATATATATGTATATGTGTGTAAATATAAAATAATACGTGATATTTGAAATTCTCATCCATATTTTGTATTTTCTTGTCTGTTGTTTTTGTTTGTGTTTTTTCGTAGCTTGGCTTAAACGTTTATAGTTTATATAGTTTATAGTCTGCTTATCTCGCTTGTTGCGCTTTTACATGTTATAGTAGTCGACAAACTCGACAGATCTTGGACGCCTATTATAGCAGATTGGATCCAATCTCACTGGCTTCCACTTCTTCTTTTTCTACGGAACACACGCGCGCGCGTTAAATGCAATCGATCGATCAATCGGAATCAAAGGAGGAATCGAGTTTGGAAAAAAAGATGGGAAAAGAAAGAGAAATAAAAAAACATAATAAACAATTAGAAATAAATGCTCGTTTTCTGTACGCACACACACAGACACACATATCTAATACTTACTGGCTAAAAGTAATATAATATCGAATACAAGAAAATGACGAAAATGATGCAGAAATCGAGAAATCGAGAAATCATTCCATAATTACATACAATGTATTTACTAACTAAAACTAAGCGCATTCGCAGCAATGTATGTCTTATTTTTGATTGTTTTCGTATGTTTTTAATGTTGTAGAAATGAACACTTTACATGCAATGTATTTTCTTCCTTTATCTCTACTAATTTTGTTGAATTTTGGCTTGGCGCAGTCTTATATAGTCTAGGATATAGTATAGTACTTATATGATCGATGGAGGGGTTCTGGAATGCAGTTGGTGGTGTGCCCTTCACCGCATGCGGTGTGGATGGTGTGTGAAGCATGGAGTGGTGGCGATGGGACAGAGGTAACTACAATATATAACGTTTTGTCTATATGTTTTGGTTAATTACAGGCAGGTAGATAGGAAGAGGAGGATTTTAGCATGCATTTCTTATATAATTTATGAGATTTCACTGGGTTCCTTGTCGTTATATGTTATAATGTATCTTCCCTGGCTTGGCGAGGACAAAATAGCGGCCGAAAAGTGGGTTCAGGAATGAGTGATGCCATATCCGGGGGTGGTGGTGGTGGAGGAAGAGTCATATGCATAGCAATAGGATATATATCATGTCAGAACACAGAGACGAGAGCGAGGCGGCGGCGATGGTGCTGCTGGCTGCGTTCATCAACACTTGGCCGGGTTAAAGGAACACGGAGCAACACGAGCAGCGAGCAGCTCACAGCAACAACAGAGTAACAACAACTACTATAGAAAATCCGGCTACAGCGCATTTTATCGTTAAAAGCAACGTCCACTATTTGGGAGTTAACAGAAGTTAAAAAGGGAGTTAAAAGTACGCAAAATAGAGGTGGAGAAACATCGATGAAAACATCAATGCATCGATGTTTTTGAACTTTTTGAAAACATCGATGTTTTATGGCGACTATCGATGTTTTTTTCACATCACTATGTAAGGGAAGCGCATAATTTTCTTTTTGTTTTAAACATCGATGTTTCATCGATATTTTGTTGAAAATATCGGAAAACAGCGATGTTTTTTCACCGATGTTTATTTTTGAAAAATCGAAAGACATCGATTTCCGCGAACATCGATGTTTCTCCACCTCTAACGCAAAAGGATTCACAAATAAACCCTTTGTGGCGTTGCATTGAACGAGAAACTACACTGCAACCGAAAGCGGATTGGGTTTAGACTAAACTGTAGCACTGGGCGGCGGCTGCTGGGCCGCTGGCGGTATGACATTGGGAATGGCCACCACACAGGCGCCGGCCCGGGCGAAGGCCATTGGCGCCAGCTCGTTCCATCCATTCCGCACCGGATCGTACTCCTCCACGTTCTTGAGCGCATGGTTGCCGTCGTAGCCACCGACCACGATCAGACGGTCGCCGAGCAGGGCGCAACCGATCGCATCCCGGCCCAGGGCCAGCGAGCAGATCTGTGGGGAGCAGGCAGAGAGCAATCAATCAGAGGAGGAGCCTTTAGTCACCACAAAAACTCACCAGTGTCCACGTATCGGTGGCCGGGTCATAGCGCTCCACCGTCTCCGTGCGACACACCATGGGATTGCTGGCAGGGCAGTCGTGGCCACCCAAAGCATACAAGAAGCCATTAGCCACCGTCACCTGTAAGAAAAAAGGAGTGTTAGTGTGAAATCCCAGACATTTTCCCAAGAGATCATCCTTATTCTGATCTAGCTATAATATCCCCTGGTTACTTACGCCCACACCTCCGCGACGTCTGTTCATTGGCGCCAGGAGGCTCCATTTGTTCGTATGCGGATCGTAGCACTCAATAGAGCGATGACAGACGGAACCATCGCGTCCGCCCACAGCATAGAGGCGGCCGCCGAGCACAGCCACGCCAGCAGTAGAGCGCATCGAGGACATGGGTGCCACATAGCTCCAAGTGCGTGCAATGGGATCCCACCTGGAAGGAAATATTGAACATTTTAAGATCTATCTTGCAAATCCTTCACTCGCGCTTACCTCTCTACAGTGTTCAGGTAACTCCAGCCATCGTGACCGCCCACCGCATACAGTGGACCCTCCAGGACCGCCACGCCCAGGCCATGACGAGGCGTGGCCATCGCATTGAGCGGCGCCCAGGCCATCGTATTCAGGTCCAGACTCTCGACCGTGTTTAGGGTCTTCAGTCCGTCGCGGCCGCCCACCAATATCAGCTTGTCCTCCATCACAGCGGCGCCGAATTGCAGCCGACGGCCGGTCATGTGCTTCCACGGTGTCCACTTGTCCAGACGCGGACAATAGCTCTCGATGCTGATGGCGCCCTTGTGGGCGTCCATCCCACCGACGGCCAGGAGGCGACCTACGGTGGACTTGCGAGGCGTAGTTCGCTCGGTGGCTATGCGGGATCGACGCTCGGGCATCAGGTGCCACTTGAAGGCCTCCATTACCAGCTGCTGGCATGCATTGGCATTGCACACGTTCTCCACGTGATCCATGATGAAGGCGGGCTGCAGCAGCGGCAGCCGCACCAGGGCCAGCAGCTCCGGGATGTGCTGCTCGCGGGCAGTGGCGTCGTGTCGCACCCACGACATCAGACTGTGGAAGACATCCTGTTCGGAGGGGACATTGAGATCATCGCTGCACAGCAGCTTGCCCAGTTGATCGGCGTTTAGCTGGAAGAACTCCTGGTTCTGGCACACCTGCATAAAGTACTGGCAGGTGTAGGCCTGCGCCAGCCGGAGCAGGGTGGTGCAGCTCTGCTGCTCCGCAAAGAAGGCGAATCCAAGGCAGTTGGATGGATGGAGCTGGCGGGCTAGGAAGTTGCAGCAGGCGGTGACGACGTCATTCAGCTGCAGCAGACAGGCGGTGGCCAGGAGCGTCTCCACGCTATCCTCGCGCATCTCGATGAATCCGGTGTAGCAGTATTGCACCAGCATATGCAGGGCATCGCCATGCACCTCTCCGAGAGTCACCTCCTGCTCGCTGGTCTCGCGCAGCGATCCCGTGAACATGGCCGAGAAGTAGGCGCTGGATGCCGATAGCACCAGACGATGGGCGGGCACGCTGAGGAATATTTACAAATTAAATTAAATTCATTTATAGAATATCTTTGTTTAGTTTTTTACATATTATAAATATTTAATTGTTTTTCAATTGTGTCTTTGTTTGTAAATCTGGAATCAGAATCATAAAGAAAGGGCTTGAAGAGATCTTAAAGGTACATCCATTGTTATGCCAGTTAGTTATTTCCTCTTTGTTTATAATATTTTGTTTATTTATAGAGGCATTTCCGGGAGGTATCGACTTGGCATATCGCTTTACAAGCGAATTCGGCATCAGTAATCAAGAAAAGCTGTTTGGTATAAGCGATACACTTTCAATAAACAAGAATTATAAACTTATTTCAGACTATTTGTCTTCTATTTGATTCTTCGGTAGAAATCTTAGCTGAAATCGTTTCATTTGTTATTTTTCCTTTGATTATTATTTCGGGGAAAAGCTGTTAAGCGAAAGCGATATTTTCAATAAATAGGAAATCGATACGATTCAGAAAATCAATCGATTCTTCTGTAGAAATCTTAGCAAGATTAAATAAAATATTGTAGCCATATCAACGTTCTTTCAGGGTATTATAATTTTAGTCAGAAGTTTGTAACGCAGTGAAGGAAGCATCTCCGACCCC
>JAEIIF010055131.1:0-20524 GCA_018874455.1 Drosophila trapezifrons
TAGTAGGAACACCAATTGTACATATTAACATAACATATAATATAACGGAAGTGTGAACAAACATTGTACATCGATACTATCGATTCGAGTTGAGAAGAGACATCGATAGACGGAGAGATCTGCGATCACTAATTTCTGGTCGGCGTTCTTGTGAAATAGACTTTAACTTTGGTGTGCGGAAATAAAAATACATAAAAACAGATATAAAGGCATGTATTACTTTTATTGGAGAAATATCACTTACACGTACTTTTGGAGCTTGTCAGAATATCTGCAGATAGCTTTCTTTCTCGTTTTATATATATTTAATATAATAAACACCTTTTTAAAGCTCCCTGCTTAAACCCATTAAATTCTGGCATTAAATATTATTCAACTAGCTCTCTCCTCATTTGATTAACTCATAAAATTTAGACTGGCAAACCATTGGCTTTGATATCCCCCATTAAATGGCAATGCCTAACCGCACTCGCTATCGATGACACTCCACATCCCAAATGACCTGCGACCCCTCCACCTCCACCCAGCCATCGGTTGACCACAAAAGTTTGTGCAAACAATAATGAGCAAGGGCGGGGGCGGGGTATTCAGTGTTTGGAATCCACTATCCCCTCCTGATCCCCTCTCCTCCGGCACAGGGACAGGAAGGAAATAACGTTTGCCATGTGATGATGCGGATGATGATGTGTTTGAAATGAAAACTTTTTGCATTTCCACAAAGAAAAATAGCAAACTGCGAGCTGAAAGAGTGAATTAAACTACGTGATATCATTAAAAATGCAGTAACAAACAACAAACAGGCGGCGGCAGTAAATAAAAAGGTGTCGCCGCCTGTCAATCACTCGGAGCGAGAGATGGGACGAAGCTGAGGATGCAGCCTCGGCTGGGGATGGGGATGAGGATGCTCTGAGCTGAGCTGAGCTGAGAGGTGTGAGCCCTGTGAGTGTGCCCCCCTGCTGGGACGAACACTAAACACAGATCGGATAATGTAAATGCATCTGGATTTGGTGCAGAGTGCAGGCGACCACGCCCACTTGAGCAGCGTCTTTTGTTCGCCGGCCATGTGCACTTTTTGCGGATTATCGATGTCGCACTTTCAGGTTCGTAATAGATCAATTTTCAATCAATATGCAATGCGCAGGGAAGCAGCGGGAAGCCGAGTGCCGCTCCCGAGGGCCAAGGGGAGAGAGTGCCTTTCCCTCTACCTTCGAAAACCCGCAAGCTGCAATCTCCCACCGAGATGCATCCGTCTAATTGCAGTTGGAAGAAGCTGCGGCGGCCAGAAATCGATTAGGAGGGCCTGGTCAGGAGAGCGGAGCTGGAGCTGGAGCTGGAGCTGTAGATGAAGCTGTATCTCAAGCTGCGGCTGAAGCAGAACCTGTCCCAGTCAAGCCCATTCAGCTGTTGCCGCTGTGTTGCCGTTGTTTTATTATTATTGCCACTATCTATTGATGGGGATCGGGCGATCGGGGTGATCCGACGGGGCAACCTGTTGCTACGATCGCTCGCATTTTGTAATTTAATGCTCGGCTTCTGGTTAATTGCCACTTTCATTGTTCAGAGGCACACACTGGGAGCAGGGACAGGGGCAGGGACAGGGGCATCGGCAGGGGCATTTCATTGATTCAGCGCAGATTAACCCGCCGGTGGCCCCCAACAGATCCCAGGTCCGATGTGTGAATGGGTTCGAGCTTTGGCTCAGTTTTGATTAATTTCACCTGAACTGCTCGCTGGCCTGGCCCCGCCGTGTGCGGCTTCTGATGTGGGTATTCTCCTCGGGCTCCTCTGGGACTGCTGCTTCTGTGACAGTCGAAGAAGCTCTAATCGAATTCTCCGCGCTTGCCCCGAACTTCCAGGAAATATTAATAGGATTTTTCGATTTCACCCAAAAGCTGAAGCTGTGAAGATTCTATAATGAGAAGTATGAAATTCAAATGGAAACGAATTTGTGTTAATTATTTTTGGTTTTCACTTTGAAGCAAGGTCAGTCTTAAGCTTTATTTCTTCTGGTAAGTCGCCTTGAAGGGTTCCTAATTAAAAGATTTAGCATAACACTTTATAAAGGTACTTGAACATTCCTAAATTTAAGATTTTGTATCCAAAAACTTAGGAAATGTAATAAATAAATATCTAGATCTCATATAAACTACTTAAAAGTGTTACTTTTTTAATGGGGACTTCAAATTTATCCAATTATATAATGTTTAGTAAAAAGGTTAATCTCTAAGCTCCCTAAAAACTATTTAAGAGGAGCCAATTAATATCGCATTCCAAACAAACAATTTCCTTTTAATAAGTACTACTTGGCTTTATCCTTCTGACTTTAAAATCTCCATAAACCCACTCATAGCCGTGCTGACAAGCTGGTGACTCTGATTTCCAACAGTATCCGTATCCTGCAGCTGTCTGAATCCGTTAGGTCCCTTTGCCAGATGCCGGAGGAGTTCCAGCCAAAAAAAAAAACTGTAAACTCCTAGGATTGCCAAGCAATTGTAAGCAACACCCCGGGAAGAGTGGGTTTTGTCAAATGCTGGCAGTTGATCGAGATCGAGGGAGTATGGGGACTGAGCGCAATCCCGGCAAGGGGTAACCAGTAACCAGTAACCAGCAACCAGAAGCACCCTTGAGTAAGCGGCCCTTGAGAGGGCGCAACAAATGTGGCAGTGGCGCGTTCACAAGTTCAAGGCTTTGTTTCCACGGCGACTTCCGGGTGACAATTCAAATTGGATTCTCAAGACGGAATCGTGCACCACAGCGCCCTGGTGCTGGGCGGAACTCGCCACTCGCCTGCCTGCCTGCTGCTTGCTGGCTGCTGGTCCGGCGGCTACTCCTCTCCAGAAATCCGCTCACCTTTCGCTGGCTGCCTGGCTGCCTGGCTGGCTTGGCTGCCTGCATTGTGTAATCCAAAACGCGCCGGAAATCAGTTCAGCTCGGCAACAAAAAAAAGAGAAATATATATATAAAACTGGAGAAGAAAGCGGCTGCGAAATTGTATTTTCGGTCCACGCCCATTCGAGCGTTTTGTGAACAACAAAAAGAAAGAAGAAAAAACTAAGCCGGGCGGATAAAACAATTGCATAAAAAACGGCAGCGAGGAAGAAGGTGCAGCCTCTCGCAAGAGAGCGAAATGTGTGTGTATCTGCGAGATACATGCGCAGTAAGTAACCCTAGAACCCGAGGACCCTTTGTCCCGGTCCCTGCATCCCTCTGTGGCCCCCGATGGATTTCTCCTGTCTCCTGTCGCACGTAGTATTTATTTAGCTGGGTTTTTGCATCTCAATACGCAGCAATTGTTGGCTTTGTCCGCCGCTCTGTCGCCGCTGTGTCGGATCAGTCAATTACGCAATTAGAGCGGGATTCCTGGTCTGGTCACAACTCTTCTCACCTTCCCCGATCTCTGCGCCGATCCCCCCGCCCGCTCCGGCTGGGAGCATTTCACTTTCAAGGTCACCAGACAGTCTATAATTTGCTTTTTTCGGCTCGATGCCGTGAGTGTGGTGTGTGGTGTGTGTGTCCCGTTCACCCATTTCGGCAAACATTAAATTATCGTGTTGGCTCGCCTTTTGTTGCTCGCTTGTTTTTATTTTTGGCCAATTTGCAATTATGTTGTTGCTGTTGCACAGCGTATATTATTATTATTATTACTTTTTAGCAGCCCGATCGAACTGGGAACACATCGAGGAGCCGCAGAGCCGAAGAGCCGAAGAGCTGCAGCGCTGAAGACCCCAAGACCTGAAGACCTGAAGAGGCCCCTGAAAGTGATTGACTTCTGATTGACTTGTTTAAATGCGGAACAGGTTAACCGGAGCCATTTTTGTTCCTGGGCCTCATCTGGCCAGCTCTAAGCGGCGGTAACCGGAGGAGACCCTAACCTTGTAATTAGCCAACACCCAACACTTGTCGGTCAATTTCTATTGCAATTAGCCCGGAACGATGGGCCAACTTGGCAACTGGTAAATTGTGTAATATATCTGCCATTAAAAAGTACTAAAAATAGGTTACGTTTTGAGTAACAGAATAGGTGGGTTTATCAGGTAATAACAGGTGCTAAAATGTATGAACTTGACTTGTTTTAAAGACAAGTTGTAAGGATTTTATGCAAGATACTTGTACTAATGGTGTTATGATACTGTATTAGAAACTTCATTAATTAGAGTTTTCATTAGAGGCTTGTCAGCAGCCATAGGATTTTACGTAAGTGCGAGCAAGACGACTGTACGCACTTTCAATACATTAATGGATTAATCTCTCATTAAAAGTGCGTATAGTCGCCTTGCTCTCACTTACGTGAAGTCCTATGGTTGCTGTCAAGCGTCTACTGAAAATGCTAACTTATGCAGTTTTTAATACAGTATCATAACACCATAATGGAGTGTGCTTAAATCGGATTTATCTGAGGCAACCTTAGTTAAGACTATAAATATGTTATTAATATTATTAAAAAATACTGTAAATATAGAACATTTCGGATATAATATATACAGACATTTTCGCTCATTTTGCTTATTGTAATGATGTTTACTTACTTCTTTTCACACCTGAAACGTAAACGAAAGCATCATTGCTCGTTCAAGGCACAATTTATCTTTGAAAAAATTATTTAAATAAATTCCTTCCATTATTTTGGAATACAACCTTCAAGATTTAAAGAACCGAGCTTACTTTCCAATCCTAGAGCAACTGTTTCTTCCAGCAATATTTTTATTAATCTATCTCAAGTCTTAAAGAATATTTACATGCAAACGTAAGTCAAAAATAATTAGTTTAAGGAAAGAATCTTCTGCAGTTTAAAGTATAAATGTTTCCCATAATATTCGGTATGATTTTCACGATTTTCACCTTCGCATTCGCTACGCACCGCAGCGACGTTGGGAACTCTTAAATTCTTAAATGCGGGAAAGCCGTTTGCATCTCTCGTTCGGCGTCTCTCGTGGCGCCCAAATCGAAATCAAGTCACGTATTTGATTAAACATGGCGACCGGCCATGTTAGACGCTGCAAATTTGCTGCTGGCCAGGCTAACGAGGCGCGGCGACAGTTGCAGGAGCTGCTGCTCCCAGAGCGGAGACTCCACCACCTCTCCACATCCACATCCGCCTCGAGAGCGGATCGCAGGCGTTGACGGATTCGGAGTCGGAGCTGGAGTCGCAGTCCGAGTGGAGCTGACGAGACCATCAATGGCCTAATTGCACTTATTATGGCCACGACGGACTCACTGGGGCTAAGAAGTCATTACGAAATTTCTCATCACACTTTCAGTGGCGGCTCCAGCTCCAACAGTTGCTCGATTTATAAATTGAAATTTGAAAATTAATTGAAAATTTCATGGCAGCTAATTTGAAATAGTTCCGAGAGCCTGAGAGCCTCGAAATTAGCTTTAATAATCACTATCTTTCTGGGAGCTTTGCGTAGGCCGCAGCTCTCCAGTTTCCAGTTGCTCCGGTCGGTAGCTAAGCACCTCGGCGGAGCTTATCCATTGTATTATTTTGCCAGACTTTGTTGCCCCCAACTGCACTCGGAGAAAATGAGAAATATGGCTTATTTATCTCACTTTTTATGAGGTATTCTTCCAAGTAATTTGAGATAGATTAGTGGAACGGATTTACATGTAATCTCTATGGTATTCCATTTTTAAATAGAAGCATTCTGTATTAAACAAGAGGAGTATACTCTCATCCAGAAAAACTTAACCCAAATGCAAGAGATTACAGGAATTCCTCTATGACATTCAATTTAAAAATGTACCTTCCTGTAAACTGCATAAGAAAAAAATCTGTTTCAGAATACTTCTTATAATATTTCCTTAAAAATCATTATCATTATAGAAATACCTAAAAAATATCTAGTTTCAGCAAGCTCCCTCTTTATTATTCTCCCAAAAATTCTTCAGTGTGAAGCTCTCTCTTTCCTCTTTCGCGGAAGTTGAACTCTCAGCTCTCTCGTAAGCGTAAGTTACAAGCGACATATAATATAGCTAATCGGACGATTTGTCGGCCCCAAAATTATCTTTATAAATCACAATCTTTTAGAGGGGTTTTGCGTAGGCCTCAGCAGCTGAGGAACTCGGCAAGTCGGCAGCTCAGTAAGTCGGTAACTTGGCAACTCAGCACCTCGCTGGAGCCTATATACAGTGTATATAATTTGCGAGACTTTGTTGCACTTAGAGCTCTACGGCAACAGTTTCTCCCCGGGATCACCTTACCCTTCCTCCGCACTGAGGAGGGGTTTTTCATGCATTTCAACCGCAAAGTCAGCCAAATAAGTTAGTTGTGTGCGGCGGTGTGGCTGCCTCCCTGCCTTGCCTCTCTCTCTGTGGATTTCGGCTGTTGGCTTGGGTGGCTTTTGCTGGCAACAAGCATAGAGGCAACACCGCAGCACAAACAGCAACAAAAGCAGCAAAAAAGCATTATAGCCACAAGCGTTCGCGTCGGCCATAATGCGAGTGTGGATGTGGAAGTTGAATGCGAATGCGAATGCGAATGCGTTACGTGCCTACATATGTAACTCCGCCACACACACACGCTTTCTGCACGCAACATCAGCAACATGGCGTCGCCACAACACACACTGGCACACACCTGCCAGAGAGAGAGAGAGGGAGAGAAAGAGAGAGAGGCAAAAAGAGGAGGATGCAACGCTTTCATCGGAATTTCGTTGCTTGCATTTT
This sequence comes from Drosophila trapezifrons, assembly GCA_018874455.1. NCBI lineage: Eukaryota > Metazoa > Arthropoda > Insecta > Diptera > Drosophilidae > Drosophila > Drosophila trapezifrons. Next base: position 6,667 of record JAEIIF010055131.1, read on the forward strand.
TTTCGTTTTTGTTCACTGCGGCATCTTCTTTTCCTCCTCGTTTTTTTGCATCTTTTCCATCGTTTTTTGCGGCTTAGCGTTTTGTAAGCTTTCAGCATTGTTTCATATATATTTTTTGCTCGCTTAACTAATGCAAATGTTTTTTTATTAAGCAGAAATTCCTAGAGAGTGTGCTGGCGCATATTAAGTATACGCAGAAAGCACATCAAGTATACGCCGCTTAGAATGCCATTAGAGGACGCAATTGGAAGGGGAAATCTCTTGTACGCGAAGCTTAAAGCCATTGAGTTATTCTTAATAGGAAACTAAGCTGTAGAATATTACAATATTACGTTAAATAGTAAATAGTAAGTGCCTTGAGGCAGCCTTGCGCATTAGAGGCATCCATAGTTAGGCCCCAATCAAAGGTGTGGATTCTGGGCATCTAATGTCTGCTTTATAACGTCGAAATTATAGGAATTTCTGCCTATCCAAGCATATCGTATAATCAACCCGTTATTCTCATATCTGGCATTCGCCAGAGAGCATACATGACCCAACTATTAGGCCAACTATCGCCTGGTGGCCATCAGTTAGTGCCTCCTCCTCCCAGTTCCACTTCCAGCCTTGGCAAACTTGGCGACGATGAGCGTATTGATGATGCAGTGACAGCCGCTCTCTCGGATTCAGACACAGATTCAGATTCAGCTGGTGACTCTGATTCCGATTCCGATTCTGACGACGGAATGCCATGTTAGATGGCAGCAAACATGCCGCTCGATGGCAGGCCAACTTAATTGCATATTTGCATAGGCGCACAGCAGAAAAACACACGAAATGCAGCCCCGCACACACTCATCACACACAACACACACACGGCTCACACACTCGGTGTAAGTAGAACACGACAGAAAAAAGCAGCGACGCTCGGGCGCCTGCCTCTTACGGAATGGCAGATTTCGAGGGTGTGGCCGCACCATGGAGCAAGAGCGGCAGCGGGAGTGGGAGAAGGTGGAGCACAAAAGTGGGGAAACCAATTTGCATGCAGCACCAGTACCCAGCACCCAGCACCCAGCTCCATCACCAGAGCCAAAGCCAAAGCCAAAAGCCAGAGAAACTGCAGCGAAACTGCAGCGCAAAACCAAGGAAATATGCCACCTATTTCTGCTCTTTTTTCCGTTTTATTTTTTTTCTGCTCAGCTCTCCTCACTTCTCGTTGGAAAACCAATACCAATCCAATTTGGCCCAAACCAGCCACATATCCGACCATCAATCCGGACCTCTGCATCTATCAATGCATCGGGCAAAAAGCAAAGCAAAAAGCCAAGGCAAAAGCAAAAGCATTCGCCAATCCATTCATTTCCATAGAAATGTGCGAAGATTATATGTTTCGTCAAACGCGAAATTGCGCACGAATATGCCGGGGCCACCGACTGCACCCCCTCCAGAGCCTCTCCCGAGGAGGGGGCTCGGCTCCCCCTCCTTGGTGTCATGGTTGCTGGTCGGCGGTGCCCGAGTTTGTTGTTTCCATCTTTCTTTTGGCTCGGCGAGGCTGCACTCGTTTGGCTGCCATTGTTGTTGCTTGCAGCCGAAAACGGGGCGTATGAGTGCTATTTCTGCATCTGCATCTGAATCTGCATCTTCTCCCGCCAGCTTCCACTGTGCATTCCAGGGTTTTTTCTGTTTTGGGCTTGGCTGGTATCATTTCTAATATGAGGTTAAGGTTTCTGTGTGAAGACTTCTGCAGTTTTTAGCTTCTATCTCGAAAATCTGCTAATTATCTTATTACAGTGAAAATACTTTCTTTCGGACTCTTACTAAAAGCTTATAGTTCTTCTAGAGAGAAACCTCTCGCTGTAACATTAAAATCTGAAATTATCAAAGTGGAGAGAGATAAATATAAACTATAGGCTTTAGGTACAGAATCAGAAAAATGTAGAACTATGTTGCAAAGTTTAAAAAAATGTTAAAAAACGTTTCAACATTTTAAATATTTTTTTATTAAATTTTATGTTATGAAAATTTTTTAAAAAGTTTAAAAATATTGTTATATTTTTTAGATATCTGAAATTGTTAGTGATCTCCAGAGGTTTTGTTAAATTTTAAGATTTTTCCTAGAATATTCAGATATTTGGAGAGATCTTTAACGATTTCCAGAAATTTAAATATTGTATCTCAGCTTAAACGTATTTATTCAAATAAATTGGTATTTACAATTTTGAAATCGTTGTTAAAAATAAATACTTATGAATTATACTTTTAATAGTAGTATAGTATAGTAGTATAGTAGTATAGTAATCAATTGAGATATATAGTGTGGAAGCTTGTAGGTTTTATTAATCAAGTATCCGTATTAAAGTGATATGTCGGATTCGATAACTCCACTATCGTACATTGTCTTCGTACTATCGATTTTATCATACTTGCTATCGATATATCGTAATCATAATATTAATACTAAAAGCTAGAGTGACCGTAAGGCTGGCCCAATACAATAGAAACAACCATCTGGGGAAAATTGCACTACTTCCCTTAAGCTCCGATCAATGGCCTGGATCCGAGGCATCCGAAAAATACGAAATTGATTTGTTGCCAGTCTGTTATTACTTTGAAATATTTAAGGGATAATTCGTAGCCGGTCCGATGGTATGAAGGGAATTAGAGTGGACAAGTCACATGGGGCTTTGTCGTTAATATTTCATGCCAATTTATTTTTCAAATTGCCGACACACACACACCACACACAAGCTGTGCAAAAAAAGCTCATATTACCCTCCATCTACTTTCCTCCTGGGCGTCGTCGCATTTTGCATACCTCCGGAGCCGGTGTCTTCCATGGGCCGTGCTCCTCTTCCCCATCCCAGGTGCTCCCACAGTGCAATGTGCGATGATTGTTCCCTTTTGGATGTTACGACCTTTCTCGTCACTTTGTTTTCAAATGATTCCCCTCTCACCTGCCACCTTTCTCCGCCTGCCCCACCTTCTCTTGGTGAGAGGTCCAACCCATTGTTTCTCTCTAGTTTTTTGCTGGTCTCGGGGGCCTTAGTTATGGGTTTCGCTGCTGCTCTTCTTTTTTAGAGTAACAATTATTCCCTAACTGCACTTTAGCAGCACAAAATGTCAGGCCCACTGAATGTTCATTATAAAATTCCATCGCCAGTTTCTTCAGTCCCCGCTTTTCCACACACAAAACGAAGAAAATACTTTAGTAACGTTCGATATGTGCCGCGATGGAGGGATGCATGTACATGGGATGTACGATGTACATGTATGGTTGTGTATATACATATGTACGTATGCAAAGAATAGAAAAATTTATGACTGTGGCGAGGGCATTACGTGTCTGTCAAACATTTCCGCCAGAGCCACAGCCACAGCCAGTGCCAGAGCCGGAGGTTCCCTGCTCCATGATGTTCGCCATCACGGAATACGAGCCAAATACAACAGCAAAAGCGTATTACAACGAGAGGGAAGGTAATCTCGGGAAGACGAACATGGTATACCCTTGCACTAGTTACAAAATATATTTCAGAATTTTTTATTTGATAAAGATATTCACCAGATAAAAGCAAATCGGTTTTTTGCACTCCTAAAAGTTATCTGAACGTGAAAGAATAACATAACACTGTTACCTTTACGTTAAATTATCGATTATTGCTGTAAAGCACTGAATTGTCATGTATTGACCAACTACATGGTTGCATTTGGTATTTATCAGCTATTGGAAGGAGAAACTCGAAGCCTGGGAGAGACTTTCTCTTAAGTTTACTGCCCAGTCAGGAGTACAACGACTTAGTGCCATAACTTTTTCCACTAAGTCCCCCTAGATAATGCTCCTGAATATATATACTTTGCAGAACGAGATATCAGACATGTTCACTCCTTACAATAGTTAAAGTAACCTCTGGAAGGGCACAATAAAAACACAAAATGTACGAAAATGAACAAAAAGTAAAAATGAGTACAAAAAGTTCTTATCTCGGACGCGAGAGGCGCGCACACACAAGAAAAAGGAGTGCAGAGACCCAGGGCCAGAACCCAAAACGTGGCCAAAAGGGGGTGTGCCGGGCTTCAGGGGGTTAAGGGAGGGGGAGTGCGGGAGTTAACCCGCCATGGCCGCCATCATCGCAGCCCCGCACGAAGCACATTCGCGACTCACGTCCAATGCGCACCGCGTTTTGATTCGTTTCGCTTTTTGCATGACTTGAGATCGTAAAATTCATATTTTTTTCGCTTTTCTCTCGTTTTTTATTATATTTTTGTTTTTGTTTTGTTGTTGTTGTTGTTATTCCTGCTGCTGTTGGCTGCGTATGAGAGGCGAGCCAGCGCTGGTCATAATATTTAACTCTGCCCCTCACCCGGGGTTGCTTTTCATTAGGTCCTCCCCGGCCTCCCCTGCCCTCCACCAGAGCTCCGCCATATTGCCTGCCTGTGCCGCAGGAGCTGGCGAGGAGCTGGAGCTGGACGCGGGGACATCCACCATCTTGGCTCGCCTCATTTGGTTCGTTATTGCTCATTTCTTTCCCCGGCCTGCCCGCCTGCCTGCCAGATTAATGGGCGCGATAAGGTCGCCGGCTGGTAGGTGTAGCCCTGGCCCGAGTCCAGACGCCAAGAGGCATCCAAGTTCCAGCCCAATATGGTAGCCCGCATGCCGAGTAGTGGGCTTTCCCTTCGTCGCCTTGGAATGCACGCCGAAGCCAAAGGGCACTGCTCCTCCGAATCGGGCTCTGGCCATGGAATGCTTATCTGCCAGCGAAGATCTCCAGCCAATGCCGCCCAGTTTCATGACTCACAGCCCAAGAGGCAGGATCCGAATTCGGGCTTTAAGGAATGTTAATTCTGGCCAAGATGGAGCTCATTGTCTTTCAGAATTCACACCTTAAAATAGAAGTTCCTACAGCTCTTAAGAACCCAGATAAAACAATGATAAATAGATGTTTTTGTGAACCCGCGCAAGGTCGTCAGCCACATGTTGTCGTCGCCTCGAGAAAAATCCGCAAGTTTGACCCAGTCTGTGCTCCATGCGTCACGGCAGGTGACCCTGCTCCTTGTTTGCACAGCTGGCACAGTTCCTCTTGAGCTCCGGGTGATAAAAGCAGCGGATCCCAGGGCAGGCCGACTTAGTTCATCATGCCGCGCCTTAGATACGGATACTTCCTAGGCCTGCTGCTACTCCAGCTAGTCCTCCATGGAGCACGGGGACAGGGCATCCAGCCGCGCATCGTGGGAGGCACCACCACCTCGCTGTCCAACGTCGGAGGCTTCGTGGTGAACCTCCGTTACGATGGAACTTTCTTCTGCGGCGGCTCCCTCGCGAGCAGCATGTACGTGGTGACGGCGGCCCACTGCCTCAGTGGCTACCAGGCGGGGCGGATCACGGTCCAGGGCGGCGTCAGCAAGCTCAGCCAGACGGGCGTGGTGCGGAAGGTGGCCAAGTACTGGATCCACAGCGGCTACAGCAGCTCCAGCCTCAACTGGGACGTGGGCGTGATCCGGCTGCAGAGTGCCCTCACAGGCAGCGGGATCAGCACGGTCTCGCTGTGCACGGTGCAGTGGAACCCCGGCGACTACATGCGAGTCTCCGGCTGGGGCGTCACGCGCTACGGCAACTCCAGTCCCTCGAACCAACTGCGCACCGTGAAGATCCAGCTGATCCGCAAGACGGTCTGCCAGCAGGCCTACCGCAATCGGGACACTCTGACCGCCAGCACCTTCTGTGCCCGATCTTCGGGCAAGGATAGCTGTACTGGGGACTCGGGCGGCGGCGTCATCTACAAGAGCCAGCTCTGCGGCATAGTCTCCTGGGGCCTGGGATGCGCCAACGCCCAGTATCCCGGCGTCTACACGAGTGTCCACCGGGTGCGCAGCTTCATCACCAGCTGCATGAAGAAGAAGTGAGCCGCCGGATGCTGCTGCTCTGCCTATTAATAGTTAGTTAAAATATTAATTAAAAATCGTTAAGATCAAGTGATGCCCGTTGATGGTCAGGAAGCCCTTGGCCCGGCCCCAAACCGGATGAGTGATGGGCCAATGGAGATATCAGCTATCAGGCTTTGTGGATGCTTGCACAGTGCTTGGATGCTGAGGGGAATGTGCAGAAAATATTGTTTCTAGATATTGATATATGATACGGATAAATAGGATCCAGTGTCTGGCATGTTTATCAGTAGAAATATATATTGGAAGTAGGGATTGGTCTCTCGTTGAAGTAGATAGGGACAGTAGTTTCTCAATGGTAGTATAGGATTATAAAATAATTACTTAAGACATAAATATAGATGTCTAGTCACAGTTTACTGAGGATAAAAATAGTAGAATAAATATTAGAACAACTCTCTTGAATATTGAAGGTCCCAGTAGATGAGGATCTATGTATTTAACGAAACTAATAGATAGCGAAGGTCAAACATAAGTAGGAGTTTGACTGCAAAAACTAAATTCAAATTAATAACTAGAATATTACTCAAAGTCTACAACTCCAAGTTCTTAATATATAGAGTTGCTGGGACCCAAGATCTAGCCTGGGAAGGTCAATTATAATACAAAAACATTCTTTATATAGTATAGAAACTATACTGTAAAGGTATCTATAAAAAGGGATCACTAGACCATCCAGCTCTAACCACTGTTCCTCTTAGACAACAGCAAAGGGCCTGGCGGTCGATGAGTGGCCACTTCCGATTGTTGACTTTGTTGTCGCGCGCTAATTTCAAAAGCGATTGTTGCCTTGATTTGCATTCATTACTATGTATAGGATCTGGGCAAGAAGGTTCCTGTGCGCAGCGGAAGGAAGCTGCGCGCTGATCACTGACCAGCGGGCACTGATCATTGACCACCGCCGTGGCACCACCATGGCACGGGTCACCCAGGTAAGCTTTCATATCCCGTCGCAGTCGCCGTCGCTGATTGCAGCTAATTTCATCTAAATTAAGTGCAGTTAAAGCGCCACTTAACACGTGCTGGTCGCGGATCTGGTGACAACGAACGGGGATCCAGCGGATCCAGCGGTTCGCCTCATTTGCGTAATTGCGAGGAGGTCGTCGGTATGGATACATTTGAGATAAGAGTGCAATTAATACGCTTTAATGCCAGCGAAGGCGATTTCCATAACGGAATGCCCATTAAACGCAGTTTTAAATGCATTTCTTGGGCGTAATGAGCTCTGCCGTTCGATTGAGCACTTAATGGCTTCGGAATTAATACTGTCCCCCATAGGAAAATAGAGGCAATTTTCCATATTAACCGCCGGCCGGAAGGACGCGGGTCACCGGGGTTCCTGGTGTGTCATTCGATTCAATTTGGCTAAGTAACCGCGCCTCGAACCCAAAAATAAAGTGCTAATTGAGGGAGAAAAAGTTTGACCAATTTGCCGGCCGAAAAGGTTTTCCATCGACAGATTGACAGCCACAAATACACAAATTATCCGAGGTGGAAACTGCCGGCTGCGGCTGCTAATCAGCTAACGAAATTATTATTATTAAACTCGTTCGCTCATGCCGGCCAATTAGCATTCTGACGGTCTCTGGACAGACAGAACCCATAGCCAATAAAAGATTGAACGAAACTTTTGCCATCGACAAGGCATATCGACAATTGAATTGCAATTAAGCTGCAAGCCAGGTGGGGCAGGTGGGCTGCGGGCTGCGGGCAGGTGCCACGCCGCGGTGCTTATTAGTTTATTACATCAACAACAAATCTCAACAAACGCTAATTAAGACACAAATAATCGAACGTGCCAACACTGAAAGCCAATAATAAGGCGTATTGTGTGCCAAGGGGTGGTCGCAAAACCCCGCTCAAGGGAGCCACTCCACGGGCCAGAACGGGGTGGTTCTGGCCTGGCCAGGCCAGGCGGCGGTTGCTAATGGGGGCGGCCCAATAAAGTTGTCCCGACCAGAAAGGACACTCGTGCAACTCGACAAAAGGACTATGCAAACGTCTGGAGTTCAATCAGTGATGAGAACTTGGCTTTAGGAACTCTTATCCTTGAATCTGTTGGATTTATTTCGATAAATCTTAAACTTCATGTTAATGTTGGTGATAAACTTAACCTTAAGTCTGCTAAAATCGGAGTCAAAAGATAAATAGTCAATCTAACTTTAAATAAAGAAGTTGAGGAGAATTGGTAGGATTTATTTTATTGTAACTTAAACTTCATGTTAAAGATAATGTTAAATTTATCTTGGAGTCTGCAATTTAACTTTGAATATAGAAAATGTTAAAAATAATAAAAACTCCGACTTCGGACCACTTTCTGAATGTCTAGTAAGGACTAACCATCACGTTAACTTGAATATAAACCTAATATCCGGTTAGCCTAATATCTTGTTAAATATTTTAACTAGTTTAAAGTCGAAAAGATATCAAAAAGCCATGGCTTTAACAACTCTTATCCTTGAATTTGTTGGATTTATATCGTTAAATCTTAAACTTCATGTGGCTGATAACTTAACCTTAAGTCTGCTAAATAAAGTTAACCTTAAGTCTGCTAAAATCTCTGAAACAATAGATAAATAGTTAGGAATTCAATCTAACTTTAAATAAAGAAATTAAGGAGAATTGTTTGGATTTATTTTATTGAAACTTAAACTTCATGTTAAAGTTCATGTTAAATTTATCTTGTAGTCTGCAAGAAGTTCTCCTTAGCAAGCAATTTAACTTTGTATAAAAAAAATGTTAAAAATTATAAAAACTCCGAATTCGGATCACTTTCTCAATGTCTAGTAAGGGCTAACCATCACGTTAACTAGAAGAAAACCCTAATATCCGGTTAGCCTAATATCTAGTTAAATATTTTAGCTAGTTTATAGTCGAAAAGATTTCTAAAACTTTTCAGTAACTTTGTATGTTAGCCTTTTTCCAACTATATTCCACATCGGCCATCCCTGTTGTCGAATCCCTCCGATCTTTCGGGCTTGCGTGAGTAGTTCGGTCGTCTGGAACAGGGATTGCGAGTGGGCATGGGACTCAGCCTGGAGTTGGGACTGGAGTTGGGCCACCCACGGCCTGCGGTATTTGAACGACACGCCCAAATTGTCCAACTTGTGTTGGCAAAAGGCACACACTGAAACGCGGAAGGCTGGAGCGCGGGGGTGTTCGCCATAGAGGGGAGTTCACTGTAACCCTTAGAGGAAACCAACCACCGCGCAGCGAGCGACCGCAGCCGCAACCTGTAAAAAGTAAACAGCAGAGCGGGGGTGGCCAAGTCGGAGAGGTGGAAAGGTGGCGAGGGAAGAGGGTAGTGTGTGTGCGTGTGTGTGTGTGCGGCAAATGGCGCGGCGCAGTGGCATGAAAATGTAACCGCAAATGTGGCGGCGCTGGAAGCAGGAGCGGTTTTCCGGGACGAGGTGTAACGGTGACAGGAACAGGCGTTTGCTTATGTAGTCCCGCTGTCTCTACAGTCCCGTGAGTCCATGTCCTGTGTGCGCCTGCAAAAAGGGTCCTTCTGCTACCTTTTTGCCTTGCTTGAACCCAAACACACACACACACACACACACACAGGGGCAGGAATCTTTAGCAGTTCTTTGGGGACCTCCGCCGGAACGGAAGTGAATGGCACATTATGTTGCCACTGTTGGACTGCTGTCGTCATCCGGCCGGGGTCGAAAGGACGTCCCAACATGGCTTTGCGGGGCTGTAATTGGATGGGAGGTGGCCCGTGCTCGGGCTCCGTCTACGGCTGCCCTTCTCCTCCGTCTCCGGCTGTATGTGCACTCCGCCATTATGTACTTGTACGCATTAGAGCGACATAATGTGGGCTCTCTGCATCATCGAGAAACTCTGTTTAAGAAGAAGTTGTGGCCCTCGTCGGCGGCCAAGGCACTCTCCACTGCGGTTAAAGTTTCCATCCATCGGGCGGCCAAAGATGAGACTGCTTTTTTGGAGCGACTATTCGACTGAAAATAGAGCGAGGAGAGAGGGGGTCAGGGTGCCGGGCACGGCCAACATTGTCATCATCAAAATCCCATTAGCAACGTATTCAAATGCGTTCGAGTGTAAAACAAGCCGCATTCAGTGCACGCACACACAACGTCGGACACATTCGAGTGGAGTAGAGTTCGGCACTCATTCATTTACACTGCCGACTGGCGACTGGCGACTGGCGACACATTACGCATCCGTTTGTCCAGGACCTCTCCTCCTCCTCCTCCTGCTGCTCAATTTGCATGGAGTCGGGTGAAAAGCGAGCGGATCCTTTAAAATCAATGGCAATGCTAGCCTACTTATAGGCCGGGCAGCAGCAGCAACCCTAAACCCCAACCAGGATGAGGAGTCCAGTCCATCATCCAATCACCCGTTGATTCCAATTACAAATCCAAATCCAAATTCTCGCCGCCTCCTTCCTGCTCCACATCGAATGTGGAGCACTCAAATTAGCATTTGGCTCTGGGAGGTGGAGCCCCAGTATCGGGTGTGTGTTGGGATGTGTGTGTGAAGGGGTGTTTGCACATTTGCCCAATATTTTTACCATTTCCATTACCAGGATTTGTAGTGGGCAACCAGGCAGTCCAGTGGACTCCCTCTAATTTGTAAATTTGGTTATTACGCCAGGCCAAGTGCGTTGATTAGGTGTCGTATTGTGGGAGAGAGGTGTCAGTAGGAGATTAGAGGTGACCAGGAGGAAGGGGATAGGGGGTTGATGGGCATGCAACTTGAAATTAATTGGTGATTATCAGTAATCAGTGAAGAACTTAAAACAAAGCCAAGAAGCAGAATTTGGGACATACAGCAGTCCCAGAAGTTAGCAGACTTTTCCCCATCAGTATCCTGATGTTTACTTTACTTACAGACTTCAACATTCAGCGACAATACCACAAATTTGCAGCTAGACCTCTGACCTCTGAAGGAGCTTCTTATGATTTTTGAACAGTGTTCTTTATATAAACATTGAAAAGAAGAAGTCAAGAGAGAGTTCTCTTTTAATTTGAATATATTCTGTCACTTATGCATCTAGTTACTTATAATTATTATTAAATATCCATAGATGTATTGTAATAATATCAAGTATCAACCTCTTTAAACAAAACATTAACTGCATTATAAAGCTCATAAGAAAATAAAATAAGTGAATAAAAAGGATCGTGTGTCTTTGACAATCATAACATAATAATAACACACTTTCATAGAATTATAATAGAAATATATATATCTGAAATCCATCTGCCTTGAACAATATAATAATTATTTCCAAAAACATTCCTCGCAAATCAATTGAATGGATTACTTAACGATGTCATTGAGGATGATGTCCTGACTGTGGATGTGGATGTCGACGCAGAGGCATTACTGCGACATCCAGGCAACGACCCTGAAAAGCTTTAAAGCGAATTAGCGGACCACACGCGGCAGTCTCCCCGTGCCCAGCCTTCCTGGGTCCGCCCACTCACTCAGTCACACTTAGAGAAAATATCCAGGATTAGGAATGATATTGTAAATATTGTAGCAGCCCTATGCAACCCTATTAATATAAATACATTTTATATAGTAGCCCTAAGCATCTTTGTTAATCGATATACACCTAAGCACCTCTGTTATTTACACCTTGTTAAAGAAAGCTGTTAAGACAATGTAAACGAAGGATAGAGTAAAAGAACAGGAGCACAGTTTGTGTTTTACTCTGCTACAATATGAATTAAAACAAATGCTGTAAGGTCATTACTCCTATATAAAATAAATGTGCACTTTTATCTAAAATTAATGAATATAAGGAAGATAATTTGAAGAGTTCTCTGATTTTTTTCTCCCTGTGCTTGTACCACCCCCTTGGCTTCCACTGACGAGCAATTGTTGATTGCAGCATCCTCGCGAGCAGAGCAAGGGAATCAGGGAATCAGCAGGAGAGCATATGCCAAAGGTCCTTGAGAGGCAACTGTCATCCCGCTCGCTCTCATGCGAAACCGGGGTGGTGGCTCTCTCCACTCCCCGCTCCCCGTCCTCGTCCTCGCATATGCGTGCGATTTTGATTTTTATTTGATTTGATTGCGGCGTCAACTTAATTAAGCGACCAACTACCAACAATGGGCAGCAAATTGAAACAGCAGTCGGGCATTTGAAGTTGCTGGAGGAGGAGCAGCAGCAGCAGGAGGAGGAATTCTGGAGGGCAAGACATTTGTAATTCCTTTTATTTCGCTGCCGCCAAAAGTCATTGAAACGTGTAATCTGCAGCACGTGCGCTGCGATGCCGCCGCTGCCTCAAAGGAGCACGAAATGCGATAGACGATAGACGAAGGACTCCTGGTCGGACTTTAAAGGGACGCCCCCGCATAACTCTTAGATCTTGCAGGAGAGGTGGAGGTGCAATTAGCCGCGGCACAGGTTGCCACCTACCGGATGAGCGGACAAGCGGACGAGGATGCGCGCCAGGATGAGCAGGAATCCGGCTGCCACCGACGTAGCCGTTGCCGCCGCCTCCGTGTAATTAGTGTCAGTTGCGAAGTCACATTTGGGTGCCTCTGCCTGTGTCTCTGCCCCTGCCCCTTGTGGTTGTTACTGCACTTGGCAACGCCCACAAAAAGGAAGGCCGGCTGGACAAGATGGACGCTTGGGATGTGTGGCAAGGACAGAGCCCTGAGAGCAGCGAGGACCTTCCCCGGCCCCGCTCCCGGTCCCTGCTCATTCGTGCATCCGTCCAGATAATTATTATAATTACCTGCGTGAGTGTAGGTTACCATAGACCAAAAAAAACAGAAAAATAACCAAAAAATATACGAAAACAGAAAACTCCCGCAGCAGCAGCAGCAGGGCACAGTGGTACTGAAAGAGTTACCTAGGTAAGAGCTCTTAAAATATAATTTAAGGTAAAAACTTCTTGCTTTAAAACAGTGGTGTCCAGGAATACATTGACATGTTCGAATGGCATTGGTTTGTGTAAGAAATTGAACGTAGGGGAAGATATGAGAAAAATTAAATAGCTATTTTTTGTTTACTGCGTAATAAATGGCTTTGACTACAAAAATAGCTATTTAGCGCTAAAAATGCTAGATTATAAGCTTTAACATTACAAGTTGTCAGCACGGCTGTAAACATTGTGCGTATACTGTCCGTAAAGCGGACTTTAGCAGACTCGCGACTCAGCTTGGACAACACTGCTTTAAAATATAAAATTTATATTATAAATACAAATTAAATTAATTTTTATTAAAACCTCTGCAACAATTGACAATCAATAACAAGATATTTCCATATCAGAGATCTGAAAGTAAGCCTCCTCTTTTGTTCTCCAATAAGATGATCTACCTTTTAGGCAATTTCCCATTTCCCAAACCGAATTGCCTAAAGCCATGTTGGGTTTCCTTTTCTCCGAGTCCATCTTAACTACAGATCCTGCTGATTTTATCTGATTTCTGACCACTGTACCCTGGCGGCATGTAAACAAAGGTCCATTCCCAGGAGCAACCCACTCCCCTGCCCTGTCGCCGTGACCTTTGTCCCTCTCCTCGCAGCCGCTCTCGCTCCGTCTCTCTCCGTCTCCCTCTCTGTCTGCCTGCGTGCACTTTGCGTTTCGCATCGCCTGACCCACTGCCTCCAGGGGAGATTAGGGTAGGAGAAGGGCTAGGTGTGTGCGTGCCTATAATTATCTGCCGTTAATAATATTCAAATAGCTCCTAAATATATCCGCTGCGATAGAAAAGTGGGCTTAGTCGCTAAGCGCAGCCATTGTGTCTAATTGCGGAGTCGGAGTCCCAAAAAGACCCAAAAACAGATAACACTCGGACTGTAGGTCACACACCCATGCTACCCAGATGCCGCCTGAGATAGGCACTGAACCCAGAATCCGGCTGCCACATCGATACCAATTTCCAGTGTTTTCGTCGCCAAAAAAACCCAATTGGCAGGCGACCCCCGTGTGACCCCTTGGCCGGCAGTTCGTCAGGCCAAG
>JAEIIF010055134.1:0-10890 GCA_018874455.1 Drosophila trapezifrons
CGAGCAAGACGACTATACGCACTTTCAATCTATGTACATTAATGTATTAATCTCTCATTGTAATTTCGTAATCCAATGGTAAACTTGATTATTTATTATATATTTTTTGTGACAACTAAAATCAATTCATTAAGCATTTATAATTTACGTAAAGTAAGTAATTAAACATAGATATTAAATAAAATATTAAAATTTGGCATTAAAGATTCTTTTAAATTTAAAGAAATTATAACTGGAAATTAAAGAAAAATGTTTAATTCTTTTGTTTCTTGAATGTAATTTGTATTAAATATTATTTTTGACCATTGTAAATCCATATATTTTTTTTCAGTGTGACAATTGAGCCGGGGTTAGGGTGTCCCCGCTTGGGTCGCTTTTTCGCCGCTTGCTAATTGCGGCCGGAGCCGTGGAGTCCGTCTCCAACTCTGGCGACTGCGAAAGCGGCCATATCAAAGGCCCCCGGTGCCGGGAGCCGGGAGCCTACAGCCTGGTGCCGGAGTGCAACTGCAATTTGGGATTCTGTGGGACAGAGGACAGCCTTTATCTGCTTTGGTCGCCAGCCGAGCGTGGCTCTTATTAATGATTAATTAAAAAAAAGTGCTTTCAGCGATGAAATAGGGGCTCCTCCGGCTCCAGTTTTTGGGGGGCAGAGATTATTATGCTTATGACATATGTAGCATTTAATTGGGCAAACAAAACGGGGGCGTCCGTGCCGGTACATTTACAGGGAGGCAGGGGAGACGAGGCAACAAAGAGGGGGAAATGGAAAGTCGAGGCACTTCCAATGCCACACATTTTCTCCCTTCCAGGCGCTGGCGCTGGCTGGCAAAACTAGTTGCGCTTTCCCTTCGGCGAAACGACCTGGGAATTGGAACAATGCTCTCTCTTAGACCGCTCTCTTCATTTTGCGGCAGGTCGTGGACGCATCAAACCCGGAGCCGCCGACGACGACCACGATGACGACGACGACGAGGACGCCGACAGCCGAGGCAGCCTAAGGATGAGGCAGCAGCGGCGAGCCAAGCCGAGCCAAGTTTTTGGCCAACTTGCAGAATCAGTCGTCAGTTTGTCCTAAGCGGATTTGGTCGACACGTGTGTATATGTGTATGTGTTGAGATTCAGAGGCACAGGAGGATCCTTCGACGAAAGCAAGAAATTTTCAAAAAAAAAAAATAAAAGCAGGAAAAGCAAAGTAAAAATCGGGAACATTGGCGCGTGAATTTAACGCTTGGCCTAGGTCACGTATCGCACGTGTTTCTGACAGAAGGCAGAGTCCTCTGCAGGACCTCTCACTCCCCCGCAGGACCTGGTCTCCCTCTCTTTGGGTTCTCGAGTGTGTGTGGTGTGTGTGCTTTTGATTAAGTGTTCGCCTTGCATGTGTGCGGTTGACATTCGATTTACTTTCGCCGAGTTACCGGACAGAAAAAAAAAAAAAACCCGAAAATAATAAAGGAAGAACACTTTCCGCAGACTTTTTTGGCAGCTACCGAAAATCATCATCCTCAGCCTCATCTTCGTCGTCCTTTGCATATGTGTGTGCGGTCGATATTTGCATAAATTAAAGAAAAAGGGGAAAAAAGTAAGCATTGAAAGGATAGAACTCACTCCTGTAGCCTCCTGCTCATCCTCGTCGGTCGCTTAATGAGTTTTTAATACTCTGCCGCGCTTCCTGATTGTGTTTGTGTGTGTGTCATAGCTGGAAAAAGGACATAGGACATAGAACTATATAAACAAAAAAATAAACTGGATTTCTGGTTAATTTATTGAGCCAACAACGAGTTTAGAACGTGGCCAAAACAGACTCCACAAAAAAATAAAGCAAACGAAGCCAAATTAGCCGCCAAAGAAAACTAATTTGCACTCCGAAACTGAGCTGGAAACGTGGAAACTTTGGTTTTTTCGGGGTAAGTGACACTGATCGAGTTGGAGCTCTTCCCGAAGTGGGAACTTGAAAAGTTCAAAGTTTCATGGGGGATTTTAGAAATCACGAAGCCAATAAAATGGTCCAGTTGGGGTTATTGTCTGAGGAGTTCATTTCATTTATTTTAGGTGTTGATTAAGCTAAGTTTTAGTAGCTGTAATAGGGTTGAATAGGTTTCGTATTTTAAGGGATTATAAAAGAGTTTATTAAAGGTAATTAAGTTTGGAAAGGAAGCTGCCTTTTAAAGCAAGGAAGTAGTAACTTAGAATGGTTATTTATTAATAAACTATGGACCTAGAGTTAGCTAAATTTCTAATAAATGGAAATAAAGGTCACTTAAAATAAATTATATAAATATAAGAAAAGTTTAGCTGGGAAAATAAAGCAATACAGTTTTCTAAAAATATTTGCTGTTTCTTACATTGACATTATTTCTATAATATAATTAATTTCTATAATATAATATACATAAATAATAAAGCTAATAAAACACAAATGATTAGACATAAAACACTTATTAAACAAAACCATATTTAAATCTTGGCTTTAAGATTTAAGATTAAGATTGTTAAGATTCGTTTCAGGTGTAAAATGCTTATTTCCGTGCCTTTATTAACTTTTCACGTCCACTTCTTGCGTGCGCTCCTTTGATAGTGATCGCATCTTGTCAATCGTGCACGATCGATGACAATATCGAGTGCACGGTCTCTTATCGATATTTACATATGATAGTTTTTTAGTGTTACCTTATATTTAGCTTATACTATATTTACACTATTTATACAGGTGTAAATAATTTACTTTCTTTCTTTCCTTTAAACAAAAATAAAATGCATTCAATAAAAATAAATAAACCATTGCAGGCAGCGTCTTAATTAGAAAGCAAATCATAATAAGAAAACCACAAAATGAATGCATTTTCCATTTAAAAATCCGTATTAAAACTGCCGGAAAATGCAACAAAATTCCCTTTCACTGCTCCTTTGTTTAAGGACCAAAATCGATGTCCCTTTCCGTCAAAACAAACAAATTGCGTTCAATATAAATTTCCATCTCGCCCATTACACTTTCAACTTCGAATGCGAATACGAGTCCCGGGTACATTGTGCTGTGGCATTCGCACCCAAGGCAATTTGCGCATTGCATTGTCAAATATTTGCGAAATTTCCAAACGGAAGCTGGAAACATTGCAAATTGGGCAAACAAATGTCCTTAGCAACCACCAAAAAATCGTATCCTGCCAACAAAGCAAACGTTGAACATGTCAAGAATTCGAGTATTGGGACAAGCTTGGACTTAACCCTAATGAGCGGTGACAGAAAGCCTCTTGAATTGTTAATAGTAGTTATTAGTTTAAACATTCCTCGGCAGATTGTGTCTCTAGGATATAGTATATATATATATATATATATTCTTTGGCAATATGCAAATCAGGCAATTTCACAGCTGCAACCCCTCTATGATGCAGCTGCAGTCGGAAACATTAATTTAAATTTAAATTTGATCTCTCTCGCATATCGAATGGCAATTATGTGTTGAGAGAGTAGAAATGATTATTTTTTGTTGCTTTGCGGAAATTAATTCCGTTTGAAGCTTCAAGGGGGGAATGGGGGTTATATTTGGCTTTGTTTGCTTTGGCTTTGGCCTATCAAATAACCTAAAATCCGATGTAACTAGAAACAATTCCAATTAATTCTGCATTCTGTTTGCAAACAAATATTTATCTAAGCAAAACGCAATATACATTTCAGCATTAAGTATATCTACGGCAAAAATACGAGCCATTGGCCCTTTAAAAATGCAAAATGCTATGACAAATATTAATTAAAATTGTCTCTCTCTCTGTAGCCAATGTAATTAATTTGTAATGCGAACATCAAACACACGCATACACCATATCCCATATCCCATATCCATTTCTTTTATTGCATTACAGGAGTTTCGTTTGAAAAATCCCATTCGCCGAGTCATTTGGGTAAAATGCGATTAAGTAAATGTGTCAAATGCATTTGGCTTTCCTCTATACTATATATGTATATATATGCCCATTTAAGTTAATTTTAATGTTGTTTGCTTAATGCAATTTTTATGCACTCGCATTGCTAGCAGGTGCACTCAGAAAAAGAAGTTAGAGAAGTCCTTGAAGTTAAGGTTATCATTTTATGTTTGTATTTTAATTAAGACAACCTGGAAGTTGAGGAAAATCTATTTAAAATCATATTTAAATTAAGGAAACCCTTACTTTTAAAAGGTTTTTAAAAAAATTTAAGAGAAATCAAGCAATAGTTTTTGTTTGAAAACAATAAAATGTCTCCTCGACTGTGAGATACCCGGTACTCAAAGCTTTATGTGTTGAGAGGCACTAATATGTATATTCTAGGTTTCGGTTATTAAAAATAGGCTTTAGAACATATATTCAAGCCAAAAACAACCTTAAAGCTTCCCCAGATTTTTATATTATTTTTCCAAGTGCGTTCCACGCGGCGTATGCTTGATGGGCGGGCCCAAAAAAAAAAAAAAAAGAATACACAAATGATAGCTGCTGCCGTGAGGCACTTATATATTTCACATGCCATTCGCTTACCGCACACACACTGCATACAATTAAAAATAATTATTCTCAATTTACGGCGACAACAATTTTCAATTTGTGTGCCTTACTTGCCACGGGCCAGAGAGTGGTTCTTTGTTAGGTGGATCAACGTCAATTACGGCGTCTTTTTGGCCACGTCGCATCGCTTTTCAATTGGCGGAGCTCTGCGAGGACTCAAAACTGATACCGGAAGCAGCAGGCAAAAGGATGCAATTGTTGAAACCCACGCACACTTCCCCATACTAAGCAATTAAAAAAGTGCATTGATTGCATGCCATCGCATGTGTGGCTCGCTTTTTTTTTTCATCGACCTTTTATTGGCAGCTTTTCTCCCCCGTTTTCCATCCGGCACAAAGGCCACAATACCTCTGCCAGCTGGTGGGGGAAAATTGACATGAATTGAGTTGATTCGCTTTTGTGGCAATGGCATGATTTCCTAGAAACTCCATACAGCCAGCCAGGAATAGTAGAGCTCTCGTGCAATAATAATTTTCTATTGTCTGGGGCGGCATTGAGAGCTTAAGTCTCAGTTAAGTCATTGGGACTTTTGCACAAAATAAGATGGAAAACTTCGGTAATTTATTCCCAAAAAAAGAGAGGAAATTAAAAAGAAACGAAAATAAGTTGAGTTGGAAAAAGAAAAGTATAAGATACGAGTTTCCATGATGCTCTTTTATTGAAGAATGTGAGCTATACATTTTACAGTACAGGAATATATAATATTTATGTTTAGTTAGGTATAAAATTAATTTAAAAAATATTTTCAAAACTTTTTCAAAAATGTTTGGTGTATAATAAGAGGGATAGTTGCTATTCTCTTGAATAACTTATGGTTAAACCATATGTGGGATCTTGGGTACCAGGTCAGACGATGCGTTAAGATTATAAACTTAATTATAAACGATTAAACCTAATATTTCAACTTAATATATTTTGCAGAAAACAAATGTACATTTTCCTGTAGCGTCGCTTTCGTAGAGTTAGTGTGACCAATCGGCGTTTGTGTTAGAATGTCCCCAATAAATAAATAGTGTTGCCAGATGACGATGTTAGATTGCCACCAACTAGGCTATATTTATTACGTAGTTTATTAATAATAAGTAACTTATCTTAAGCCTAATATTAACCTTGTAGCCTCTGAGATTTTATATTTATCTACTAATTATAATTATTAACCAATCTAAGCAACCTGTCCTTCTGTTTTGCTCAGCTAATGGACCCCATTAACGTCACCTGTTGAGATGGACTCTACTCCACTCTTAAGGGCCACTTTTAATTGGGTTTCCAAATGTGCGTGTGCGAGGACCTGAAAAATGGGAGAAAATTAATGCGGCCAGAGTTTGACTTTTGTGACATTTTCATTGCCACTTTTCATTCCGGGGAGAGTGTCCTGCTTCCCTGGAAAATACATATTCATTGGTCTCGTCTCACCTTCGCTCCTGCCACATGCTTATGCAAATCGCATTTTAATAAACTTGCCTTGCGTCAATTTTCATTTACATTTAGTCCACTGGGGCGTGGTGCCGCCCCCCACTTTCTCGTCCTTCGACTTTTGGGGTCCCAGAACGATATGAAAAAAAATCCTAATTAAATTTGAATTTACTTTAAGCATTTGGGGCTTTGTTTGCTTTGTTTTTTTTGTTTTTTTCTTATTTTTCGGTGAACTCTGCCGCGCTCCATCTGCCGTGTATCCTGCGTGGGTTCCATTTACGTTTATTATTTTCCGGTTTTTCTTTTCTGTTGATTGCTCATTAAAATTTGAAATTTCATTTTGCTATACATAAAAACAAAAAAAGCGGCAGAAATTCCGCCAAATTGAATTGAATTTAATATCAGTTTTCTAATGGTTTCACTCTGCTCAAAGATTCCCGCCCTTTGTCGTATGGGGAAAATGAGGAAATGGCGAAATGGCAACTGGGAAATGGGGAAATGGGGAAATGCTTAGGGTGCAGCCATAATCCTTGATGAAAATATGCAAAATAAATATGGCGTAAGGAGATAAAACGGGGCCGGAGCTGGCCTAGAAAATCAATGCTAAACGCGTTAAGTGATTTTTAAAGTACATTTAACAGCAGAAGGCACGCGTGACTCGCCCCCGACATATTTCCGCAACATATTTTCGGGTTTTTTGCAAAATATATACACATACATATATATGTTCATGAAACATTTTGCCATGTTTCTCGCTTGTTTTGCTCGGGGTCACACGGAAACACGGAGCCGGAAGTGGAGGCCAAGCCAAATATGGCTCTGTGTGTGTGTTTTATTGACAAATGCGAGGGAGTGGCTTTTAGGGGGTGCTCTTTGGTCTCTTCGGGGGATGGAGGCTGCCTACACATGTTTGTAACATCCCTGTTGATTGTTGGCCGCCTTCGCGTGTCGCTAGGTGCCGCTGATTGCCAACAAAACCGTTTTGGGCCACTCGAGTTGGCCAAAAACACACACAAATCCAGGCCAATTTGTTGAGCAGTTGTTATCAGCAATCGACTAACAACTTGTCTATATATCTGTTGTATTAATTCAACAGAACGTTGTATCATTTAATGAGGTAAATCTTTGTAATAAAAAGTTATTTGTAATACTTATCAAAAGCTAGGGAGTCACTAAAATCATATCTTGCATTTTTTAAGGTGGAAAAATATCACTTACAAAGATGTAGGCCCTAAAAAAATGGTTTTAGTTATGAATTTTCAAGGAAACTCAATTAAAATTATATTTTCATTACTTATTTAGGCTGGAAAAATATTATTTAAGCAAAATTAGCTTTTAAAATATAGTTTTGGTTGTAAATCTTTGAAGTAAACGAGTTAAATGTATATTTATTGTAAAAAAAAAGAGTCAGAGGTGAAAATAAAATTTTTTGCTGATATAAAAGAATGTAAACAAATATCTTTATTGATTATTAATACCAATTTCGCTTCCTTTACTTGGAAAACATTTTCAAAAACACATTCTTTCTTTGGAACTCTAAAAAACTAAGTGTATTTTGGCTTTGTTTTTATTTAAATATATATAAATATTAATACGAATTAGCGAAATCTTATTGTTTGTTTAAATAAGTATTAATCTAGCAATTTTAATTGTTAATATAAATATTTATTGATTTTTAATATTTATTTATGCTCTAAATAAGCCTATTTATAAAAGATGTCCATAACTTTTATAAAGTTTTACAATAAGTTCGCTTTACTTTCTTTTAAAACTTATTCAAATGAAATGAAAACTTTAAAACCTGAACTTTATCCAATTAGTTACAGAGCTTAAGGTCTTTAGTATATTCCTTGGGCAATCACAGCTTGTTCAACCTTTAAAAGGCTCCTTTCTCGTATTATTTCTAGCCAAGTTGCGCATACGCAGCGGTGGCCAAGTGGCCAAGTGGCTGAAGATAGATTAAGTGGCTAACAAATGCTTTGATTACTTAATCAGGCTGCCAGGATAAGGCCAGGAGATGGAGCGGAACGGGCGCTTAAACGAGCTTTAAATGTGCCCCTGAGTCAGCAGGCGGACAATGGGAATCACACGAGCTGCAAGTTGCAAGTTGCAGGCAGCCGCTGCCGCTGCCGCTGCACTTTCCGGGGTGGCCAAGGACGCAGAAGGATCCTAGGGCGAGTGGCGAATTTAATTGAAATTGAAAGCACTTTTGTGTCCTTTTTGCCCTGACTCTCGGCCCCTGGACTCGAACTGGGGGAACCCAGGAACCCGACCCGCTCCGCTCCGTTGCATGCGACTAATTTGCGCCACTAATGAATTTATTTGCCACTTGTATGCTGGCAGCGTGGGCGTGGCATGCGATCCGCTCCGCTATACTCTGGCGAATAAAACAAAATAAATGAAAGTACGAGCCATATATATATATATATAGAGTGGAAGGCGACACTTTTGCCTGGCAGCTTCAAGAAAATACGGAATAAGGAAAAGCGGGGCCAGTGCCGCGTCGAACGAAACCGTCGACAAACGAAATCGTTGGAAAATTAATTTTCCATTTCACAGCGAAAAGGAGTGAGCTGCGACACTGCCATGTGTCGTCGTCGGCAAACTAGCTGGAGCGTCGAATTACAATTTATTGGCTGCTAAGTGGCTGCCATCGCCGGGCCTTGACACTTTTCTTTTATACCCTCACCGAGCACTAGGTGATGATATTTTTTTAGCTGAGCTTGAGGCTTAAATTAGAGGTTTCTTGAAGGAAAAAAAAGTTCTTTAGAAAGTTAGACTTTTAGAATATATTTTGAATTTTATAAAGCTCTTTTGGTTAATGCTATTTTTTTGGTAAGCTGAAAAGGTATAAGATACGAATTTTTATAACATACAAATTTTTTGCAAAAACCATTAAAAAAAGTGTTGCATACTTTTAGACACCTTTTTAATTTATTTCAAATCCCAGTTTCTTAGTTTTAATCTAAAAATAGTTTTAAATAATAATATTCATACATACATAATATAATAAATTTGTGGTAAGAAATATGTTGAAATTATTGTGTTCTAAAATTATTGCATACTTTGAGCCACTTTTTAAAATGATTTGAAAAAGCCTTTTTGAAGTTTAAGGCATAAATGATTGAAACGAAAGAATAATGAGAATTATAAGATGGAAATATGTTACTTTTTAGTTATATTTTAAAAATGTATAAATTACTTTTTAAAAATGTTGTAGAATTATTTATAGAAGCTCAAATAGGGCTTAATATTTTATTAAATGCTAGAAAAAGGTTATACTCCTGAGACTCGATTATTTTAGCTGTAAAATTAATAAACACCAGGCATATATTAAATTAGGGGAAGATAGAAAAAGTTTTAGATATTGGATACATTTTGTATTTAATTGGTAAAGAGTTTTGGATACTAAGGACTCTATATTGAGGGAAGATTTTCCCTTGCTTTTACATTATTCTTAACTAAGATTTTTACTACAAATCTCACTACACATCTTCTTTAATCTTATGAAATATACAAATATTAAGTACCAAAAATTGTAATTCATATTTTAAGATTTCTTTTAAGACGGTTTCTAGTTTTTTTATGAATAACATAATATTTATGTTTAGTTTAAATTTATTTCCTGACATGCCCAATTTTTCTAAACTGCTCCTGTATAAATAAATATATGAAAAACATATAAATAATATTTAAAACTAACACTAACACTTCTATTTATGTTTCATTTAATTTTTTTGCAAAACGAATTCCCCCAAAAATATTGTAAGAGCATCTGAAGAACCCTCCAACCTTTTACCGACCGAAACAAATCCAGTGTCAAATGCTTACATGGATAAAAATAATAAATGGAAATTGTAACTTACTGCTGCAGCAACAAAAGTGCAGGGGGGGAGAGGGGAGGTCTCGTCCTGCCCGAAAACTAAAACGAATTGCATTTTGTTTCCCGGCGCTGCAACTCAAAGGCAAACAGAGCGCGGGCAAACAGTAGCTAGTAGCTGCTTTAATTTTTAATTAAACATTTGCGAGAGCAGCAGAATCTGCGACTCCCAAATGCATCAGACCTGCACACACACACACACACTGTACAGTCCGGGCAATTTATGAAATGCTCCCCGAGCATACATACATTGTGCGCCATGATTATTGCATTTTTTTTGTTCAGTTCAGTCGGGCTTTTGGGTTTCTGACTGGGGGATTCTGGTTCTGGTTCTGGCTGTGGGGTTTGGGGCACGTGCATTCCATTTAATTGAATGGAGGAGCGGCTAAACATGAGCCGTAATTAGGCTTCATTTTTCTCCGTTTTCCCGCTCACTGGAGGCCACCTGAATTCCCTGGAAATTGCTGCACCAGCGCCCTGCTGCTGGCCGAAAACAATGGGTTAAGGGGGCCCAGGCGGGCGGGGGGATTAAGGGTCAAAAGGACGGAGTGGCCGGCTTTGTTGCATTGCTGCAGTTGCATGTAGACAGTGGCACAATAACTTCTTGTTATTATGCTGCAAGAGTCAGAGCGAGCAGCAGCAGCAGCAGCAGGCCAAGCCAAGTCGGGACCGGGGCCAAGCCAACTACCAATTCATATTTGACTGGCACTCGGCAGGCAGTAGGCACAGGAAGTGCACTGGGAAAATTGGTAGGTATTTTTTCTGGATTTTTGAAATGATTTTTCTGAGAAATAAGTGGAATTTCGGTTTATGAGGAGGAGGTTTTATGGTAATAATAAATATTTCTTTGCAGTTTTATGATAAATATCAATCATTGCTTATGTTACTAAGGGCCGTTTGCTACTGTCCCTGTCAAAATTTAGAGGCCAGATAAAGTTCCGGCCAAGAAAAATTGGTTCTCTATTGTGTGAATGTGAGAGCTAACTTAGCCGGCACCCAGACTGTCTGTAAAATATTTTCCGTCCCGAAAAACAAAAATTATTTCCGATAACCGATAATAATTGG